>JAIEZT010000084.1:32177160-32209168 GCA_019594935.1 Periophthalmus modestus
TCAAAACTATCATGTACATCTCTCTGTCTGACCAAACTGCACTGACAAGACTACACCTGCAGGGGGAGCTCATGCAGAAAAAAGTACCAGTAACTAATAGCGTATTTATTTATGTAAAAAACACAAATTAACCTCATATTTCATGCACAAATCTTAAGCCGACTCCCTCCTTTTTGCTGTTGTCCCGTATAAATAATCATACTTCACGCTCTGAATGTGGCTGTTCATCCGTCGTGTTTCTGTGTAAAAGATGATCAGGACTCACCCATCCACACCTCCCCGAAGCAGCCCTGCCCCAGTTTGAGGTCCAGACGGAGCGACTCTCGGGGAATCTCCCAGGCGTCTTTGGACAAACCCTGAGTCTGAGGCTTGAGGACGGGACAGATCTCTGTGAGACTGTGGCACAGGCCGTCTGCGTGCTCTGAGGGGAGAGACGGAGGGAGAGAGGAGGGGGGAGTGAGGAGAAGAGAGGGAGGGAGAGAGAGGAGAGGAGGGGGGAGAGAGAGTAGGAGAGACGGAGGGAGAGAGAGAAAGAGAGGAGGGGTGAGAGGGAGAGAAAGAAAGAGGGGTGAGGGGGAGAGAAGGGAAGAGGGAGAGAGAGAGGAGGAGAGAGGAGAGGCGGAGAAGGGGAGAGAGAGGAGGAGAGAGGGAGGGAGAGAAAGAGAGAGAGAGGGAGAGGGAGAGAGAGAGGAGGGGTGAGGAGGAGAGAGGGAGGGAGAGAAAGAAAGAGGGGTGAGGGGGGAGAGAGGGGAGAGAGAGAGGAGGGGTGAGGAGGAGAGAGGGAGGGAGAGAGGAGGGGTGCGGGGGAGAGAGAGGGAAGGAGAGAGAGAAGGAGTGAGAGGGGGGGGAGGGAGGAGAGAGAGGGAGAAAGGAGGGGTGAGGGGTGAGAGGGAGAGAGAGAGAGGGAGAGGTGAGGGAGAGAGAGGGAGAGAGGGAGAGAGGGAGGAGAGGTAAGGGGGAGAGAGGGAGAGAGAGAGAGGAGAGGTGAGGGGGAGAGGAGAGGGAGAGAGTAGGGAGAAGGAGGAGAGAGGGAGGGAGATGGAGAGAGGGAGAGAGAGAAAGAGAGGAGGGGTGATGGAAGAGAGGGACGGAGAGAGAGGGAGAGAGAGAAATAGAGGAGGGGTGAGGGTGAGAGAGGGAAAGAGAGAGATGGAGCAATAGAGAGAGGGAGCAAGGGAGAAGGAAAGGGGAGGAGTTAGGGGGGTGGGGCGGGAGGGAGAGAAGAGGAAGAAGGAAGAGAGAGGGGAGAGAGAAGGAGAGAGAGAGGGTGAGGGGGAGGAAGGAAGAGAAGGGGGGAGAGAGAGAGGAAGTGAGAGGGTGAGAAGAAAAGGGAGAGGGAAAGAGTTGTAGAGAAAAAAAGGGGAGAGAGAGAGAGAGAAAGTAAGAGGAGAGAGGAAGCAATGAAGAGAGAGAGGGAGAGAGAGGGTGAGAGGGATAGAGTGGTGAGAAGGAAAGAGGGAGAGGAAGAGTGTTGGGAGAATGGTTTAGACATTTAAATCAGGGGTGACAAACCTGAGGCTCCTGGGCCTCGTGCCGTTTCAGATTTGATCCATGTTTTCCTCAAAAACTTTTGCAGCTGCACAAACGTCTTAAAAATCCACATCACACAAAACTGAAGCTTCTTATTTTACGGAGATTTGGGACTTTAGACTTCGATCCCTAAAGGAGACCTGGTCCAAACTTTTGAATTTAGAAATACTTTTTTACTATTGCAGCATGTTTTAAAATTAAAATTCGGTACTTCTTCTTTTTCTTTTTAAAAATAAAATAATCTTGCTGAGAAATAAAAAAATAAAATGGATTCAAAGTGTTACTGAAGGAAATAACAATATTACATCTACAATTCACCAGAATACAGACAGTTGAATTAGGATTTATGATAATTTTTCTGGGTGACACCACCAAACCCCCTTATTTACACAACCTGTTTAATCAAAGTGTAGAATTAACCCCGTGTTGTGCTTTATATTCATCAAACATCATTAAAAATACTTTAAAATACTCTAGAAGTGACAGGGGTGAATTTGGAGCTGAAGAATAAATTGGAGCCAGAGTCGATGAACCCGGAAGTGCACCCATGCTCACTTCCTGTTTGGAGCTAGCTAGCAGGTTAGCGCTGTCCATTTACATGTACAGTCTATGCAACAGAGAGAAGAGGGACACACTCACTGCGGTAGTGGTTGACGAGCTGCTGCAGAGTGAGGAACTGTGTGCGTGAGGTGATGTAGAACCCTCCTGAGTCCAGTTTCCTGATTTTGTAATGCTTCACGTTTAGTCCTTTGGTGTTGTCATAGTCCAGCACAGACAGACAGTAGGCACCTGGACGGGGACAACATGGAGAGTTACATAGACTTTACTGCCCCCAAAATCATTTATATCCAACTTCGAGCAAGAATCCCACCCTCCAAACATTTTAAAATACACAGATGTGAATAAAGTTATGGTTTTCAAATGTAAATCAATTATAAAAAAGGGACAGAAATAATATATGTTGTTGTTGCGCCTCATCGCCACCAGAGGGAGACATTCATTCATAAATCTATCCTCTTTTTGGGGGGAAAGCTTGGGGTACACCTCCTCCTTCTTCTTTTACCCGCCTTCTCCAGCCCCTCTGCTCTTCCCCCTCTTTTTCTACCCCCCCCTCCTCTCCTTTCTTAATGTCCCCCTCCTCTTACCCCTCCTCTGCCCCCCTCTTCTTACCCCTCTCCTCCGTCTGAATGGGATGATGATGGCTGGATTCATGTACTATTCCCCCATTGACCTAATTCTGTCTCCCTCTGATACCTCTGCTCTTTGTCTCCTTTGCTCTTTCACTTTTTCCTGTTTACAGATATTAGATACAGGCAGGAACACAGCCAAAAATATGGTATTACAGCTGATAAAAAAGATTCCTTAAAATAAATAAATATAGTTTAAATATATTTAGTAAAAGCGATGAGTCCAGTTCTATGTAATAATAATAAAATAACTAGTGCAGGGGTCTGTTATTGCCAAGTACTGGACATAACAGTGTTGTCACGCTACTAAAATTACAATTTCGATACCCAATACTAATAACTAATACTAATACTAAGTCGTCCAGTAGGTTCATAGGGCGTATACTTGTCTATATGGTCTTATATTTGTTCTAATGAAGCTCAAGATCTTTCTAAAACTTCAGGAAAGGTTCATTTCTGTCCTGTGAATGTGACTTTTCTTAGTATCGATACTTGCTCTAATGAGTATCTAGTTTCGTTACTTGTTTTAGTATCGATATAAGGCTTTTGGTCATGACTTACCTTTGGTGGTCTCACTCTCTCTCACTAAAAACGTCCCTCGTCTGTTCTCCAGATTGAGCAGCAGTCTTTCTGAATCACGACGAGTTATTTTGCCAAAGTACCATCTAGGGAAGCGCGCAGACACACAGGTAAAGAGTTACAATGAGCAGAGGTGACAATAAGTAAAGTATTTAATGAGGAAACAACATTAAAACCGTCTAAAAGCTACGATAGTGAATATATCATTAGCATTAGCATTAGCACAGCACGCAGACACTTACCTGGACTCTAGGATTAGTCTGAGGTGACTGAAGGCAAAGCAGAAGATAGAAAAGAAACAAAGTGTGTTTTGGTTAGTTTGTGCAGTGAGAGAGAGCGAGTTAGCATCAGAGGAGGGTAAAACTCGAGCACAGTACTGTCACTTTAAGGCAGAGTTGTCCAATCTGTGGTCCAGGGCCCAAATGTGGACTTCAGATATGTTTTTAAGGTCCTATTTGAATGACGCTTAATGCCTAAAGGTCCTATATCACGCAAAAAAATGACTCTTGTGACCTTTAAGATACGTTATAATCCTCAAAAACATACCTGGAGTTGTGTTTTGTCTACATCTCCAAAGCTCAAAATGCTCTACTCCACCTTGTGATGTCATGAAGTGGTAGTTTTTCAAGTTAATATCTCCTTTTACCTTTCCTTTGTATTTCCGAAAGGATATAAGGCAGCTGTGTACGCTCTAAATTTAAATAGAAAGCATTTTATTGCCCGCTAATGAGAAAATACACATTAGCATGCTAGTTGTTTTAGCTTTACAGCCTCAGTAACTCTCTGAGCGTTGTGAGAAGCTTATAAACTCATCGAGGTGAATAATTACGATGCTCTGAATGCATAAGATCAGTGAGGAACAACTTTGGACAGTTTAAAATGAATTAGGTCTGTTTTTTCACATTTTTAAAACAATAAAAATCAAGTACAGCGCCTTAAAACAAAACAATTACTGTATTTTAGGTTGAAAATGACTATATATTATGTTGTATTAAAATATATACGTGCTTTTTCTGCCCTCCTCTGATTTGCATGAACACATTTGATACACTAACCCATCTGACAGAAACAAGGCTTTAGCATGCAAGATTTAAAAGAAAAGAAACACAAGAGGTGGAAACGTGCTGTCGTTCATGAGGACTGGAGGTTTTCAGATTCAAGATTGTGACGATGTCCTTGCTCCCAGACGGAGGCAAGAGACAGTGGTCCCTATAGACAACATCGCACTTTGCCATGAAATATCCAAAAGGTGAATTTCTATTAGTGACTCGACCCAAGAATTCACCATATTACAACAAAAATCTGCAGTTTAACAATATTTCTTTCCCTGTCCGCATCTGTATTACATCATATTGGTCTATAGAATGTTGTGATCTCGTCTGAAACCCAACTGCTTTCTAAAACTACATGAAAAACAATAAACCAGGTCGACACATCTGTAAACTGACAGTTAAACAGCAAGTTCTGACCCGTCTCCAGCTCAGTTTAAACCATAGACTGTATATATATAAATGGACATAGCTAACCTGCTAGCCGCCGCGTGTTCACGGGCCCCTCTCTCTGTAACTGCTGCTGTCAGACTCGTCATTTTGGTCTTAAAATGTTCGTGTAAACCCGCTCGTCATCATCCTCGTATTTCTATTTCGCTATTGTATCCGTAACTCAAGATATGAACATTAATAGCAGACAAAACCAGGCACCTTCTTTCCCCGAGGTCGCTCCCACTAGCGTTAGCAACAGGTTTGATTGACAGCGTTGCTAAGTGCGCCCGCTCCCTGTTAAACCAGCGGTGCGGGCGGGAAGGGGGCGCTACCTTCAACATCCTCGCTCTGGATTGGCTCTTTCAAACTTGGCTCCAAAATGGCCGCTATAACTGCGAGCGTCGATGAGCTTTATTTGACTGGAGCCGCTGCTTAGTCCACTTCTTTACACAGTCTATGGTTTAAACTAGAGTTGTTAAGTGTAATGTCAGTCCCGGGTTTTACAATTTCCTGTTTTTTAGCAACGACACATCTCAGGTTAAAAGAAAAAAAGTCGTTTAACGCTAATAAGGTCATAAACATGGATCTATGGTTATAAGAGTGAGGTAAGAAGCTAGGCTAGACCAGCAGTTGGTGACATTTACATACTGGTAATCCTACTTTATGCGAGATTATTATCACATTATTTACATAAGAGGTTCCCAAACTTTTTTTTTTTTTTTTTTTTTTTTAATCGAGGGCCACATCTCAAAACATATTCGAAGCTAAGGGCCACATACCGGTGATCAATGTAGTGCGCCGCTTTATGCACAGCTTTGACTGGATTAATAAGGCTTGAAACACATTTATTTTAGGTCTGTATCACGATGCAATGTGAGGTTTGAGGATATAGTTGTAGAAATAGTTTAATTTGCTGTTAAAAGTTCTGCTTATGATCAATTGGGCCGGTTTAGCAGGAGGTCTGAGGGCCAATACAAACTGGTCTCAGGGCCGTATTTAGCCCCTGGGCCATAGTTTGAACACCCCCGATTTACATATTTGCTACAGTTTGTGTTTAAACATACACTTTAGAAAGGAAATTGTCTCTAGTTTGATAAATAAGGGACAAAAACTAGGTAGAAATTAGCTGTGAAGTTAATCTGGTTGGACCCGGAAGTAGCATCATCACTTAACAAGTCTTAAAGTTCTGCTGCCTCTCGAATGAAACCCATTTAACTCCAATTTCACTTCATGTAATAATCTTGCAGACTACAGAGTTTAGATTCAGACCCCCCTCTGGGTTATGCACTGACAGAGACGCACACAAAGATAGGACAGTAACAAAGATAGGATAATGAAGACAGAAGCTTTACTCTTCTGCTTGGATGGAGTCCGATGGAGCCACATAATTACTGGGGATGTATCCGCTCTCTCCGGTGGTGAGGGACCGCGCCAGCCACCAGTCTCCCTCTCTGTGAACACAACACGACATCTGTCACATACGAGGAGAAAAGGGAGGATACGGGGTTTACCGGCGGCGGTTTATCAAGTCAGAAAACAGGGAAGACACGAGGGGGCATTTTAACACTCTCACAAATGTCAGCGTGTCTTTTGTGGGGAGTTAAAGTGGAACTAAACACCTAAACTTCACACAAACTGATCTCAAATAGAGATGATAAACTGGAGGACTAAAGAGGAGAAAGAGAGAGCAGGAAGAGCGGGGTCTGGAGGACTAAAGAGGAGAAAGAGAGAGGAGGAAGGGCGGGGTCTGGAGGACTAAAGAGGAGAGAGAGAGATAGGAGGGAGGGCGGGAGGACTAAAGAGGAGGGAGAGGGCGGGGGCTGGGTCTGGAGAACTAAAGAGGAGAAAGAGAGAGGAGGAAGGGCGGGGTCTGGAGGACTAAAGAGGAGAAAGAGAGAGGAGGAAGGGCGGGGTCTGGAGGACTAAAGAGGAGAAAGAGAGAGGAGGAAGGGCGGGGTCTGGAGGACTAAAGAGGAGAAAGAGAGAGAGGAGGAAGAGCGGGGTCTGGAGGACTAAAGAGGAGAAAGAGAGAGGAGGAAGGGCGGGGTCTGGAGGACTAAAGAGGAGAGAAGAGGAGGAAGGAAGGGCGGGGTCTGGAGGACTAAAGAGGAGGAGAAGAGAGAGAGGAAGGGCGGGGTCTGGAGAGGACTAGAGCGGGGTCTGGAGGACTAAAGAGGAGAAGAGAGAGGAGGAAGGGCGGGGTCTGGAGGACTCTAAAGAGGAGAAAGAGAGAGGAGGAAGAGCGGGGTCTGGAGGACTAAAGAGGAGAAAGACAGAGGAGGAAGGGCCGGGGTCTGGAGGACTAAAGAGGAGAAAGAGAGGGAGGAGGAAGAGCGGGGTCTGGAGGACTAAAGAGGAGAAAGAGAGAGGAGGAAGGGCGGGGTCTGGAGGACTAAAGAGGAGAAAGAGAGAGAGGAGGAAGGGCGGGGTCTGGAGGACTAAAGAGGAGAAAGAGAGAGGAGGAAGAGCGGGGTCTGGAGGACTAAAGAGGAGAAAGACAGAGGAGGAAGGGCAGGGTCTGGAGGACTAAAGGGGAGAAAGAGAGAGGAGGAAGGGCGGGGTCTGGAGGACTAAAGAGGAGAAAGAGAGAGGAGGAAGAGCGGGGTCTGGAGGACTAAAGAGGAGAAAGACAGAGGAGGAAGGGCGGGGTCTGGAGGACTAAAGAGGAGAAAGAGAGAGGAGGAAGGGCGGGGTCTGGAGGACTAAAGAGGAGAAAGAGAGAGGAGGAAGAGCGGGGTCTGGAGGACTAAAGAGGAGAAAGAGAGAGGAGAAAGGGCGGGGTCTGGAGGACTAAAAGTAAGAGTGAGAGGGGAGGAGAGGTGGGGTCTGGAGGACTAAAGAGGAGAAAGAGAGAGGAGGGAGGGCGGGGTCTGGAGGACTAAAGAGGAGAAAGACAGAGGAGGAAGGGCGGGGTCTGGAGGACTAAAGAGGAGGAAAGAGAGAGGAGGAAGAGCGGGGTCTGGAGGACTAAAGAGGAGAAAAGAGAGAGGAGGAAGAGCGGGGTCTGGAGGACTAAAGAGGAGAAAGACAGAGGAGGAAGGGCGGGGTCTGGAGGACTAAAGAGGAGAAAGAAAGAGGAGGAAGGGCGAGGTCTGGAGGAATAAAGAGGAGAAAGAGAGAGGAGGAAGAGCGGGTCTGGAGGACTAAAGAGGAGAAAGAGAGCGGAGGAAGAGCGGGGTCTGGAGGAGTAAAGAGGAGAAAGAGAGAGGAGGAAGAGCGGGTCTGGAGGACTAAAGAGGAGAAAGAGAGCGGAGGAAGAGCGGGGTCTCTGGAGGACTAAAGAGGAGAAAGACAGGAGGAAGGGCGGGGTCTGGAGGACTAAAGAGGAGAAAGACAGAGGAGGAAGGGTGGGTGGTCTGGAGGACTAGAGGAGAAAGAGAGGAGGAAGGGCGGGGTCTGGAGGACTAAAAGAGGAGAAAGAGAGAGGAGGAAGAACGGCGTCTGGAGGACTAAAGAGGAGAAAGAGAGAGGAGGAAGAAGAGCGGGGTCTGGAGGACTAAAGAGGAGAAAGAGAGAGGAGGAAGAGCGGGGTCTGGAGGACTAAAGAGGAGAAAGAGAGAGAGAGGAAGGGCGGGGTCTGGAGGACTAAGAGGAGAAAGAGAGAGGAGGAAGAGCGGGGTCTGGAGGACTAAAGAGGAGAAAGAGAGAGGAGGAAGGGCGGGGTCTGGAGGACTAAAGAGGAGAAAGACAGAGGAGGAAGGGCGGGGTCTGGAGGACTAAAGAGGAGAAAGACAGAGGAGGGAGGGCGGGGGGTCTGGAGGACTAAAGGGGTGAGTGAGGACGGAGAAAGGGCTGAGGTCTGGAGGACTAAAGGAGAGAAAGAGAGAGGAGGAAGGGCGGGGTCTGGAGGAGGACTAAAGAGGAGAAAGAGAGAGAGGAGGAAGAGCGGGGTCTGGAGGACTAAAGAGGAGAAAGAGAGAGGAGGAGGAAGGGCGGGGGTCTGGAGGACTAAAGAGGAGAAAGACAGAGGAGGAAAGGGCGGGGTCTGGAGGACTAAAGAGGAGAAAGACAGAGGAGGGAGGGCGGGGTCTGGAGGACTAAAGGGGTGAGTGAGGACGGAGAAAGGGCTGAGGTCTGGAGGACTAAAGGAGAGAAAGAGAGAGGAGGAAGGGCGGGGTCTGGAGGACTAAAGAGGAGAAAGAGAGAGGAGGAAGGGCGGGGTCTGGAGGACTAAAGAGGAGAGTGAGAGGGAGGAGAAGGGGCGGGGTCTGGGGATATAAAAAAATGCATCTACACCTCAAACTCCGCCCTTGTTTGTAATCTGAAACACCTGGCTGCAATCAGGGCAGTCTTGAGTGATGTCACTAACTACTTGAAAGTGCAACAGCTACTGGAGACAGCACATACACAGATTTACACGCTGTTTTTTTTTAACTAGAACTCTGCAAATTTACCTAGTTTGTACTAAAGTTACTAAAAATGACTAGCAACCGTAGATAGTTTCGTGGATTTCGTGTTTAGTTCCACTTTAAGTTGCATTTTTGGGCTGTAAACCAGGGAGATGGGGACATACACAGAGGTGGGTAGAGCAGCCACAAATTTAACTCAAGTAAAAGTAACGTAAAGAGTAACAGGGAGGAAAAAACATCTCATTTGAGAGTTGAAGTTATTTGAAAGGACAAAAGATCAATAATGAACACGATCTGGTATTTTAAAAGACAAAAATGAGCCAAACAAATCACAAATATTTAAATCGTTTCCTATTGTCGACATAAAGCTTTTGTCACTTACTCACAGTGGGAAGAGGAACCACAACTTCTACTCGAGTAAGAGTACTGTTACACTGTGCAATATATTACTCAGGTAGAAGTAAAAGTATTAATACTCAGAGAAATGAAACATATTTACTCAAGTGAACATGTAACTGAGTACTACCCAACTCTGTATTTTACTGCAAACTAAAATCACATCACTGAATAAATGATACAGGTAAAAAATAAGGACAAACCTGCAGTTGACCTTCCTCCTGATAAAAAATGAGGAAACCGAAAAGGGAAATGGACAGAGAAAGGAGAGAGTTAAACCAGTTCATAGATACAGAACAGAATGAAAGAGCAGCACAAGCACAGGACACAGAGAGGGCACCGAGTACTTCATAAAACTGCAAAATATCTGGACATTCATGAGGGACTAAAGACGCCGAGTCCCTCCGATCGAGCAGATAACTAAGAAGGCAGAGTGGCGAAAGAACGCTGCAGTATAGATGTTTTATGGAGGTCAATACTAACAAAAACAGCAGTGTGAATATAATCTGTGTGCTGCGATACATGAACATCTTCCCCTGAATATTTTTACATAACATTCTGTAAACTTCTGCAGAGACTTACACCGGTTTAACTGGTTATAAGATCAGAGAAACAACCTGAAAAGAAGAGATGTTCTGTGTCAGACGCAACAGAGTAAAAGTAGTTCAAAAGTTCAAATCTGAGGTATCTGTACTTAAGTTTTACCCTGGATACTATTTACTTTTACTGCACTGCGTTTGAGAGCAGTATCTGTACTTTCTACTCCGCAATATTTCCTGAAAAAGCTGACAGTTTATTTTAACATGTTCATAATTTGAGAAAACAAAAATACACATAAAAACTGTTGAATTAATCGTTTTTCAGCACAAATCTTCATCAAAATCACTACATTTGAAGCTTTATTATACCTCAAAATCTGCATGAAATACTTTTACTTTTTATTCTACAAGTTCATTTTTAAAGAGGTGCTTAAATACTTTTACTTAAATAGATTTTTTCATGTGATACTTTTACTTGAGTATTTTTTGCTCTGGTATCTGGACCTTTACCTGAATATTTGTTATATAAATTTTTAGTTTATTTTTAAGTCTATTTTTTTTAATTATTTTAAGCTATTTATCTATGATCTTGTTTTATTGCATGTACCATTTTCCTTCTGTTCTTTAACTGTGAGGTGCAATACTGGAATTTCCCCACTGTGGGACTAATAAAGGCAAATCTTATCTTATCTTAATTAAGTACTTCTTCAACCGCAGGCAGTACTGGATAAACCACACACCTTTGAATCCAAGGGTTGCAGGTTCAAGTCCCAAATCTGAAACTGTTGGTTATTTCAAAGTGCCAGACATTACTGTGCATCTAGTTTTATTGATTAACTAAAAACTGTGATTTTTAGAGATGAAGTTGCATTTCTACACTGGGGCTCCCTGTTTAGATTCATTTCTTAACATTTTGGACAAATTTTAAAGGTCTTAAATTACGCAAAATTGACTCTTGTGAACTTTTAGCCATGTTATAATGCTTTTATCTCACCAAAAACACACCCTGAGTTGTATTTTTCTTCATTCACACATGTTTGACTAACTCTTTATTATAAGTCTGTACTTATCTCCAAAGCTCAGAACGTTCTGTTCCACCTTGTGATGTCATGAAGTGCTAGTTTTCCTTTTACCTTTTGTTCAGTGGAGATTTCATGGGTTGTAATGATCCAGATGATTCTAGTGAAGGTGTGTGGAGATAAAAAACACTGTATTACCACACGATGACATCACAAGGTGGAACAGAGTGTTTTCTGTTTGAGAAGAACTGCCTAAATCTGCAGGTTTTGTGTGTTAAATATAAATCAAACAAAACACAACTCGAAGTCTGTTTTTGATGAGGAAACGACATTATAACATAGAGAAAATAACGCAATATGAGAATCTGTGGAAAATATATGTATTTTAAGTGTAATTTTCAGTATTTTTTTTGTTTTTTAACACTGACTAAGAAAAACAGTCACATAAAACACTGTGTCTGCCCTGGGCTCTGGCTGGTGCCTTATTACTGACTAAAGTTGGCTGTGTGAACGGGACTGACCCAGAAATGATCCTGCTCTGTGGCTCCGGGGCAGATGCTGTTATAATCCACTATTGTGCTGCTCTAGGCTCTGTTCTGGGCCTTCTAGGTCAGGGACTGGGGGGCAGGTCTGTAGTACACATGCTCCACTGCTCCCCCACAGACCCAGAGCAAAAACACCACTATAAACCACCAAACCGGACCTCTTACCCTCCACGAGAGACGCTTTCTGGGGGACATTTAACTCTAGAGAACCCAAGAACCCTTTTCTTCTTTGGAAAATTATGAACAATGCATTAAATTACTGCTATATACACTGAAATATCCACTTTTTCTATTTTAACCCTTTAACCAGGGCCACATTTGACCCATTGGGCGCGTTAATTTATCCAAAAAGAATATAAAACATACTTCTAGACATTCTGCAAGCTATTACTAAAAGATTAACATAAAAAACACAATTTTACTAACAGTTTTCCATCTCGTTACTACCACTCTGGCTTATTTTAGTTCAATATTCATCCACTAGGTGTCTCTATGCAGGGGCCAGAAGTGGCACTCTGGGCTCTTGAAGTTAAATTTGACATATTTTTGTTTGTTTGGGTAGCAGCAATTAACTGCGGCCAAATTTGACCCCTTCGTTCTCCAGGGTTAAGACGTTGATGAGACTTTTTACGATCAAATTAACCGTCGGATTTTCATTTAACGCACGAGTTTAACTTCGGTTTAGTTTTGTATTTGTGGGGTTGGGTAAGGATTAATGTTCAAAATACAGAAAAAATATTAACAAAAACAATACGAGTCCATATAAAACATTAAAACAGGAGCAAGTGTGTGGATATAAGTTTGTTTCCAGATTATTAAGCTGCGATTGTGTCTCTAAAGTCTCTGGTTTAGCTTTTTCTCGGACTTTATCCCATTTTTGTGAAGGAAAAACGCTAAAGTCCCTCTTTCCCATCTCAGTTTTGGTGCAGCCAGCCCTTAGACTTACACAGATCTAGTATTAAATAGTATTAGTATTAAATTAAATAAAAAAAGCAGGTGAGGTGTTCCAGCCGTCTATGAAATATTCTCTTATAAATACATTTCATACAGTGTTAATGAAGTAACTGTGAGTAATTAACGACTAAAATAACTGTTCACTGCACGATACAGACACCGCACGATTGCTAAGTCAATTCCTTTAATAATAATTGTAATTTTTGTCAATATATAGTTTTTATCTTGCTTTTTCACCTATAAAGAAAACCTACTGTGCTTGTGTCGCTCTATAGTTATAATCTGTGACACCAGTGGATCAATATGTCATAATTTACACATTTTAAATCGCAATATTCATCTAAAACGACTTAATAAAAGAAACAAATCCGCTGACGTCCATGTTTGAAAACTGGGGTCATCAGTAGCAGATTTTTTTCCCCCATTTGTACCAAAATGACTATGCGACGCTGAATAATCCTAAGTGTGTCGTCGATTAAGAAAATAAAATAAATGAAGGAAGTAAGTAGGTCACAGTGGAGGTGAAAACGAGGGTTGATCGGCAAAATGGCGTCTTGAAAATAAACGATTAAAGACTAAAACATGCACGAATCAGAAAGTAAAGGAGAAGGAAACAACTATAACATTAAACGCTGGATAGGTCTGCTTCAAACAAGTGTTACATCAGGATTAAAAAAAGGTCTGGACTTGGGCTAAACCAGGTGGAACCAGGTGTAACCAGGTAGAACCAGGTGGAACTAGGTGGAACCAGGTGGAACCAGGTAGAACCAGGTGGAACCAAGTGTAACCAGGTAGAACCAGGTGTAACCAAGTGTAACCAGGTGTAACCAGGTAGAACCAGGTGTAACCAGGTAGAACCAGGTAGAACCAGGTGGAACCAAGTGTAACCAGGTGTAACCAGGTAGAACCATGTACAACCAGGTGTAACCAGGTGTAACCAGGTGTAACCAGGTGTAACCAGGTAGAACCATGTAGAACCAGGTGGAACCAGGTGGAACCAGGTAGAACCAGGTGGAACCAGGTGGAACCAGGCCGAAGCAGCCCACAGAGTTTGAGAATCGGTGTGAGTAGAACCAGACACTTCACACACAGAGGAAACTGGAGGAAATGTGTTTTTCTCACATGTTGTTGACGATCTGCAGCCGCTCTCCTTTTCGGAAGGACAAGTCTGAGGCCGTCCTGGACTCATAATCGTACAGAGCCACGAACGTCGTCACTCCCCCTGAAATGAAAAAGAAAAAAGAGAAAAAAAAAAGAAATTATTATGTTTGAAGAAGCAAAGTTCACAGTCAATGAATGAATCTCAACTGAAGGTGTTACGGAAATGTTATTAACTCTGATAAAACATTATGACAAGAAATGGCTTTCAAGGTAAAGATGCACTTTGTAACTTTTCTATTGGGGGTTTGGTTCGCCGCCTGCTTGTCTCCATGGAGATGAAATAGCTTTGCCTGGAAGGTTCTACAGTATGGCATTAATTCTTACACTGTCATGATGAAAAATCTGGTCTTAATTTTGTAAAAAAAAAACAAAAAAAAACCCAATTAAGGTGCACTAGGTAACTTTTCTGGTGGGTGTGCAGCTTGTCTCCATGGAGATGTAATAGTTCTGCATGGCGTGTCCCACAGTATGGCATTAATTCTTAAAAATCTGGTCTTAATTTTGTATAGAAAATAAAAAATATAAAAAAAAAAAAACTAAAGTGCACTAGGTAACATTTCATTGGCATTAAGGCATTAAAACTATGTAGCGTTTATTAAATTCCAGGTGTTTTATTGCTAAGAAATAAAAATGAACAGAAAAACACACATTCTTGGTGTGAATGGGCACGCCTTTGCACAGATCTGACCTGTAACTTGGCCCAGAGGCGTTTTCAGCTCGTCTCCGTGTAGATAAACATGTTTAATACTCTACTGTGGAGCATTCCAGACAAAGCAATACTATCTCCATGGCAACAAGCAGGTAGCAGACCAGAAAAGTTACGTATCGCAGCTTTCCACCTGCCTCCACAGCGCCCCTCACCTGCGATAGTGCTCCGGTTGGGGGAGGTCATGTTGTTGGTGTCCACCCCTCCGAAGAGCTTGATTTCTGGGGTGCCGCCGTGGTGCTGTGAGCTCAGACCTCCGTCGATGGTGGGGCTGCGGTTCGGGACAGCGGAGGTCTGGGTGGAGCTCAGGGAGTGCCCGCCCGCCCCCGCCCCGGAGCCGAGGGGTCCGTCCAGGCTGCGCGTCCTCTGGCCCACGTCCTTAGACTTACTCTTGGATCCCCCCATCGCCTAAACCTGCAACACGGAAAGAAACGGGGAACTCAGATGTGCACAAACACGATCTGAAATGTCATTCTTGTGTTCGTCTGTCAGTTCGTAAACCTTTAAACTCAACTGGAACTCAAATTCTAGATTATTAGAAGCAACAATAGTTTTTTTTTTGTTTTTTTTTACAGATCTTGAACCAACACGCACAATACTCCAATCCAACTCATTCCAGGAATCAAACAGCAATATCAGTTTATGATTATTGTGAGGAAAATTATTGAGATTTTACTTTTATTCACGATAATTGACGAAAACAACAAACATTCAGATTGGATTTTTACTACACAGCCTATAATTTTTCATAATAAAACATACAGGTCTTTGAGGACTAAGACACATACTCCACACTCGTGCACTAAGGACACATACTCTATACTCAGCGCACGAGTATGGAGTATGCGTCCTTAGTGCACACTCTATACTCGTGCGCTAAGGACACATACTCCACACTCATGCACTAAGGACACATACTCCACACTCGTGCACTAAGGACACATACTCAATACTCATGCACTTGGACACTTGGACAAACCATGATGGATAATTAACCTGATGATATAGTTAATCACAGGTGGATTACACATTGGATTTGTTATTGTGTGGATGCTCCTGAACTTCTGCTTTTCATTTAGCGGAAAATGACACGCTGAACTCCACACACACACACACACACACACACACACACACACACACACTCCCTGTGAGTGGCACGCTGTACGCAGACACACACACACACACACACACACATGCGCACACCCTGTGAGTGACACGCCACCTTCCACACATGCATACACACCCTCTGAGTGACACGACATGACTCTACGCACACACACACACATAAACACACACACACACACACTGTGAGTGACACGACATAACTCTACACACACACACACACACACACACACACACACACACACACACACTGTGAGTGACACGACATAACTCTACACACACACACGCATACACACCCTCTGAGTGACACGACATGACTCCACACACACACACACACACACACACACACACACACACACACACACACACACACACACACACACACACACACACACACACACACACACACACACACACACACACACACGCTGATCGTGTGTGACCCGTGTTGTGCTCTGCGATGCCCCTTTGAGAGACGTTTCTGTGGTGAACTGTAGGTCCTAAAATCCTACGATGAACCTACTGTGGCCAAAAATATTTGTGGTAACTGAAAAAACGGTTTCTCTCGACTTCCCTCGTGTCGTCTACCTGCAGGTTCAGGCTCTGGCAGCTCAGGTTCAGTCGTGATTGTAGTTCCTTTTTTTAAACTGTAAAATCGTTGAAGATAACTGTGCTGTGAAACTAAAGACCAAAACGTTTGGGGCCACGGTTTTGATAAATGCTTTTAAAACTAAGACTGTAACTACAGCCAAGTGTCACTGGATCAGCCTCAGTTTGTCACAGTGTGAAACATTCTTGTGTCGTGTCCAGATGGACCAGAGGAGCCCAGGCCTCTCCCCTCTGTGAGCCCAGAGACAGGCCTCGTCATCGGGCAACAAGAACCACAAGCCCCCTGGATCTGTGCAGCTGTCTGTCCATATTTCACAGGGATCATCCTCGTACCACCCGCGATCTCACACAAAAGCACACTGTAAAAACGGACAAAGTACTTAAAATAACAATGTTTCTCGAGTATTTGAGTAGTTCTGACTTCATATTTTGAGTTTGTAAGTGTTTTTTTTTTACTTTTTTAACCAGACTTGGGTAATTGTTGGTTACATTTACTCAAAACTCTCTTAGTCTTCAGATCCCACACTTTCATACTCTTGACATAAACATCACTGGTTGAGCGGTCAGATCCATCGAGCCACAGGTCGATGGTGCGATTCCAACTCCCATAGATGAATACTGTCGTTGTGTCCTTGGGCAAGACACTTAACGCCTTTTATATCAAGGAATTTAAGGTGAATTGAGAGCCTTAAAGATGGAAAAAGCGCCATTTGTGTCAAAAATATGAAATGATTTGACCATTTCTTGCAACGCTCCTTCAGATATGATTTAGTCTCATTATTGTGGCCTTTGAAAATACCAGATTTTGTCAATAATTTGAGGTTTTGTCCTTTAATTCGCATCAGGTTCAAATTCAAACTCACACGTTATGTCCAGACATCGAGTAGTATTTTCTCCATATACTTAGAGGTGTAAATGTTTTCTTGTTTCAACCTAAAATGATCTGAACGCTCCACGATTTCAGAAAAAAAAATCTCAAATCTATTGTTTCTGAAGTATTACAATTATAATTATATTTGCGATCCATGTTTAAATGCTCCAAATACACAGTTTCATTAAAAAACATGAGCTGCAACAAATAAAAGGAGGAATGTCCCACAAAAGGGGCTTATTCACCCCTCCACGGCCTCAAATCTTGTCATATTACAGCAAAAATAACACAAATCTCCCCAATCTCAAGTCGATATAGTGATTATTGTGACAGAATAACTCATATTTCAGAAAACGCTGATATTTCAACAGCAGATTCAACAGATTTTGTGCATAATTTCAAGTAAAAAAATCAAATCAATTTAAAGATTTACAGAAATAAACTAGAAAAGAAGTGGAAGTGATTTGAAAGGTTGTGTTTTTGCAGTGCGCTCGGGGGGGACACGCGGGGGGCAGACAGGGAGGCGGCCATGTTGGAGGCCTGTTGCACATGTGCTGTCACAGATGTGCTCAGACCCGGAGCGGAGGGAGCAGTGGGTCAGGGGGATTTAAACACCACGACTCGCATGATTTACAAGGGCTGGCTCAAGAACCATGTCAACAATTGCTATGATTTTTCTGCTTAAATTCGCACTATGTAACATTTCTTTACGTGGGATGTTCCGCCACATGGTATTAAACTCGAATACATTTTAATTTTAATTTATTTCACTACATCTTTCCTTAGACCTGAAAATGCATCGATTCTAATGCAATCAGGGTCCTGTCCTGTCACAGAACAAGCTCCAGAGACTAAGAGCACTTCACTTCAACTAGCATGGTCTAAAGCAGGTCTAAAGCAGGTCTAAACCAGGTCTAAACCAGGTCTAAAGCAGGTCTAAAGCAGGTCTAAAGCAGGTCTAAACCAGGTCTAAACCAGGTCTAAAGCAGGTCTAAAGCAGGTCTAAAGCAGGTCTAAAGCAGGTCTAAACCAGGTCTAAAGCAGGTCTAAAGCAGGTCTAAAGCAGGTCTAAACCAGGTCTAAAGCAGGTCTAAAGCAGGTCTAAAGCAGGTCTAAAGCAGGTCTACAGCAGGTCTAAACCAGGTCTAAAGCAGGTCTAAACCAGGTCTAAACCAGGTCTAAAGCAGGTCTAAAGAAAGCACATCCAAACCAGGTCTACACCAGGTCTAAACCAGGTCTAAAGCATATCTAAAGCCGGTCTAAGCCAGGTCTACACCAGGTCTACACCAGGTCTAAACCCGGTCTATACCAGGTCTACACCAGGTCTACACCAGGTCTAAACCTGGTCTATACCAGGTCTACACCCGGTCTAAACCTGGGTCTAAAGCAGGTCTAAAGCAGGTCTAAATCAGGTCTAAACCAGGTCTAAACCAGGACTAAATCAGGACTAAACCAAGTCTACACCAGGTCTAAACCGGGACTAAACCGAGACTAAACCAGGTCTAAACCAACTAGCACGCTAACGTACACTTCCTGGTTAACGTTTTGGGTTTTTTGTTTGATAATCAGACGCAGGCGGCACAAAACAGACTTGTACCATATTTCTGGAGCATATCACCAGGTGCTCAAATGCACTGTGCTTTAATGCCACGCTGTGTAACATTACGAGCAAAGCCATAACACAAACTAAGGAGACAAGTCTGTGTAATGTCTCAGTCGTCCACTAAGTACTTTGGCTTTTACTAAGGAGACAAGTTGCTGATGGACCCTCTATTAGTAAAAGTACATCGTGAAGCTTTAATATTTCACATTTATTTGACACATTGAGGAGTGAAGGGGACAGTTTTGAATCGTTCTGGCTCTTCTCCACATCTCTTCATTTCCGAAGCGTCTCCGCCCACTCACATCCAGTATCTGGGTAATCGCAGCTTAGCACGGGGAAAAGCATTACGCTAAGAACAGGGTCATTTAAGAGGCTCGGCTCTGCTATCGCACACAGGAACCACAGGGGGCAGCGCAGAAATGCTAATTAACAGGAAAGCACCCGGGTCTGCTGGGCTTGCACATTTAACCAGAGTCAATATAAAGAGAACGTACACTGCTTATGCTAATATGGACACGCTGCTAACGTCTGATTATCGGGATGTGGGGAACTTTGTGTTGGACTTTCGGAAACTTTCTGAACCCAAGAATCAACTAAGTACTGCAGGGATTCAAGGACTAAACCAGGTCTAAGCCAGGTCAAGCCAGGACTAAACCAGGTCTAAGCCAGGACTAAACCAGGACTAAACCAGGACTAAACCAAGTCTACACCAGGTCTAAAACAGGTCTACATCAGGAATAAACAAGGACTAAACCAGGACTACACCAGGTCTAAACCGGGTCTAAACCGGGTCTAAACCGGGTCTAAAGCAGGACTACACCAGGACTACACCAGAACTAAACCAGGACTAAACCAGGTCTAAGCCAGGACTAAACCAGGACTAAACCAAGTCTAAATCAGGTCTAAAACAGGTCTAAAACAGGTCTACACCAGGAATAAACCAGGAATAAACCAGGAATAAACCGGGTCTAAACCGGGTCTAAACCGGGACTATACCAGGACTACACCAGGACTACACCAGGACTACATCAGGACTAAAACAGGACAAAAAAAGGTCTAAAACAGGTCTAAACTGGGGAGTAAAACAAGACTAAAGCAGGACAAAAAAAAGGCTAAACTAGGACCGAACAGGGGACTAAACCAGGACTAAGGAAGTCATAACTAAAGCAGGGACTAAACCAGGACTAAACCAGAACCAGAACTAAAGCAGGACTTAACAAGAACTAAACCAGGACTAAACCAGGACTAAACCAGGGCTAAACCAGGACTAAGACAGGACTAAACCAGGACTAAACCAGGACTAAACCAGAAAATGAATAAGGACTGAGTGTTTTTAAATAGTGTCTGTATTTATAACCAATTACTATGATCAAAAACAGTCTGGGACAATGGGATGAAGAGGAAGTGGGGTCACTGGGGGCAGATGACCCCTCCCTCCTGCCCCTCCCTCCTGCCCCGGGGCACGTCTGCATTAAAGGGGGCATCAGTTGTGTAATAGAGCATAAAGTCACCACACACACGCCACACACCACACACACACACGCCACACACCACTGCTCCAGACACAAAGGTGGACGACCTCTTTGTTTGGGAAATAACAGTAAAAATGGATAGAAACGCAACTACTGTTTTGAACTACACACAAATACAGAATATTATCTAAAGAAGATTGAATATAATAATTTGAAATACTGTATAAAGAGCAGATTAAAAAATGTAACTTGGAGATTACTCAAAAAATATGTAAAATTATATTTGTGCACTTTGCTCGAACAAGGGCTAGGACTAATCAAGGACTAAACCGAGACTAAACCAGGACTAAACCAGGACCAAACCAGGACTAAACCAGAAGTAAACCAGGACTTAACCAAGACTAAACCAGGGCTAAACCAGAACTAAACCAGAACTAAACCAGGGCTAAACCAGGACTACAATGAACAAGGACACAAAACCAAGGCCTTAATCTGTGCTAAACCAGAGCCAAAACTAGGATTAACCAGGACTAAACCAGGACTAAACCAGGATAAAACCACACTGAACCAACAAGGACAAAACCAAAGACTTGATCTGGGCTAAACCAGACCCAAACCAGGATTAAACCAGGACTAAACCAAGACTAAACCAGGATTAAACCAGGACCCAAACCAGGATTAAACCAGGACTAAACCAAGACTAAACCAGGATTAAACCAGGGCTAAACCAGGACTACAATGAACAAGGACAAAACCAGGGCTTAATCTGTGCTAAACCAGGGCCAAAACTAGGAATAAACCAGGACAAAAACCAGGACAAAACCAAAGACGTGATGTGGGCTAAATTAGACTCAAACCAGGATTAAACCAGACCCAAACCCGACCCAAACCAAGACTAAACAGGACAAAACCAGGACAAAACCAGGACTAAACCAGGACTAAACCAGGACTAAACCAGGGCTTTTCTGGTTCATTTGTCTCATAGACGAGTTGCCTGACCCAACCACACTAGACATTTAAAAGCACATTTTCGATGGATTACAAAATATGATCTGAATATCATCATAATCAAAAAAATCAAAATCACCAATGTTGTAAAAAAACAACAACCCCAAAACAAAAAAAAAAAAAAAAAAAAAACCTGATCATGTTGATATTTTGGGGAAACACCGACACTTTTTCAATCCAAAAATGTGCTCAAATGTGCCTCAAAATGTTCTGGTAAATTGTTTGGGAGAATGGTTAGTTCAATCTTCTTTGTGAAACAGAGCCTTTGTCTATTTGAGGCTGTGGATTTTGTGAATAGCTAATCAGCTGTAGTCACTGATCCTTCTTATCCCCATGCAGTCCTAAGCCGTGTAATCGGAAGATGCTACGTCCAATTAAACGAAGACCATTCAAAAAAACAAATGTGAGCTGCTTAAACATGTTACAGGGATCAGTTAGTGTTTGTAACCAACACGGGAAATGGAAAATTATCACATTAACACATTTTTATTTAGACCTACAGTGACACCCGTGGATCATTATGCTGTAATCTGCACATTTTAAATCCCAATATTCATCTAAAACGACTTAATAAAAGAAAGAAGTGAGCCAACGTGTCCAATGGAAGCCGACGTCGCTGTAAACGTCATTACGATAAAGAGCCGTGGAGTTGTCGGCGCCCCCTATGGACAGCTGCACATCACACGAATAGCGAGTAGCAGATTTTTTTTTCATTTGTACCAATATGACTATGCGACGCTGCTGAATCCTACATGTATCACAGGTTAAGAAAATAAAATGTAAGGACGTAATGTAAGTAGGTCAAAGTGGGCGTGTCCCAGTGGAGGTGAAAACGGGGTTTGATCGGCAAAATGGCGGCTTGGAAATAAGCGATTAAAGATTAAAACATGCACGAATTACCCGAAAAACAACTTCAAGAGGGTAAAGGAGAAAGAAACAACTATAACATGTTTAAAAGTTCTGGTTTAACATAAGAATGACAAAAGATTTATGGAGGGATGCTAAGGACTATGGGCTGGCCTCGGAACGCCTTGGGGGTCCCACTGGAGGAGCTGGAGGACGTCTGGGGGAGGGGAAGTCTGGGAGTCCCTGCTCAAACTGCTGCCCCCGCAAGAAAATGAATAGATGCATCATAATTATTCACCATGATGAGTTTATAAGAGCTTTTCACAACTTTCAGAGACCAGAGTGGAGTTTTGCCATCACGGTAAAGCTAACAACAACTAGCATGTCCACTTATTGATTCTCGAACAATAAAATGCTGTATAATTAGATGGAGACAGTCCACAGCTGACTTATTTTGACCTGAAGAGCTGCTGGTACAATGGTAAATGTTCAATAGTCACATATTTATACAGCGCGTTCCCACCTTCAAAGCGCTCAAAGCACTTTACTGAATACGAGTCATTATTAACTCAAACAGTCTGGGTGTTTTCGCACAGTGCACTCGGTCGTTAGCGTATTGGGAAACGGCACTAGGCCTAATTGTTTATTTCTCACAGTGTAGAACAGAGAAAGCTGCAGAAACACAGCCTAAGTCGCCATATTAACAAACCATTCCCACTCAGCCAATGCCCAGGAGATGAGACGATTTGGAATTCATTGGCTGATCTTATGCATAATTAAACCAGCTACACCCACACCTCCTCCCTCCAGACCCCCTCAGTGCTGCAGGGAAATCTCTCTCTTCCCCTTTCTCTCCATCGCTCTATCTCTGCTTCTCTCCATCGCTATCTCTTCATCTCCCACTCTCACTTTCGCTCTCTCTCCCCATCTCCCAATCCCTATGCCTCCCTGTATCTCCCGATAACCCCTCTTTTCCTTCTTTCCCTCTCTTTCTCT
The DNA here is from genome assembly GCA_019594935.1 of Periophthalmus modestus. Lineage (NCBI taxonomy): Eukaryota > Metazoa > Chordata > Actinopteri > Gobiiformes > Gobiidae > Periophthalmus > Periophthalmus modestus. The sequence goes on from JAIEZT010000084.1 coordinate 32,200,134, forward strand.
CCATCCAGTTTTCTCTTCCTCTCCATCACTCTCCCCACCCCTATTCCCCTTTCTCTCTCTCACTCTCCCTATCCCTCCCTCTGTATAACCCCCTCTTTTTACTTTCTTTCCCTCTTTTACCTCTCCTTCTCTACCTCCGGTTTTCTCTCTTTCTCTCCATCTCTCTCCCCCTTTATCTTTCTCTTTCCCCCAGTCTCTCATCCACTCTCCCTATGCCTCACTCTCTACCTTTCTGCATCTCTTTATAACCCTCTTTCTTTCTTCTTTCCTTCTCCCTTACCTCCTTCTCTCACTCTTCTTCTCTCTCTCTTTCTCTCCATCTCTCCCCCTTTCCCTTTCTCTTTCTCTCCCCAGTCTCTCATCCACTCTCCCTTTGCCTCCCTCTCTACCTTTCTGCATCTCCCTATAACCCCATTTTCTTTCTTTCCCTTTTTTATTTTTTACCTCTCCTTCTCTCCCTGTGCTTTTCTCTTTCTCTCCATTTGTGTCTCTCTCCATCTCTCCCCTTTTCTCTTTCTTTCTCCCCCGGTCTCTCATCCACGCTCTCCCTATGCCTCCCTCTCTACCTTTCTTTATCTCCCTATAACCCTCCCTTTTCTTTCTCTTCTCCTCTTCTCTCCCTCCTGTCCTCTCTCTCATCATCTTTCACTCCCTTTATCTGTCACCTTCTCTCTCATCTCTTTCATCTCTCTCTCTCCCCTATACCTTCTCTGTCCCTCCCTCTGTCTTTAATCTCTCCATCGCCGTGTACCCCTTTCCGCTTCTGTCCCACCCTCTTCTCTTTCTTCATCTCTTTTCTATAGCCCCCTCCTCCTCCACCTCTCTCTCTCTGCTTCCTCCCTCCTTTTCTTTATTTCCATCTTCCCCCCTCCATCTCCATCTTTCTCTCCCTCTTCTTCTCAGTCTCTCTCTTCCTGTTTCATTTCAGACCCAAAATTAGACTTTAGATCTGATTAAAGATCTTTTATTACGTGTGAACAGTCCCTGCATTTATAAAGTGCTTTTTTGGACGCACAGAGACATTAATTCACACCGTCCCTGCATTATTCATTCATTCTACTCGGTGGAAAGTTACGACTGTAGCCACAGCTGCCCTGGGACAGGCTGACGACAGTGAGGCTGCCAACTCATCCTATCACGATAACACATTTTGAAGCACAAAATAAGAGAAAACAGCAAACGACACAATAACAATAAAGCAGGATATTCCCAGTAAACCCAGTTCCACATTCGGCAGTATCATAGCAACTAAAGAACCAATCCGGACGCTTAGCAACGCTGTCAATCAAACCTGTTGCTAAGGCTAGCGGGAGTGACCTGAGGGAAAGTAGGCGCCTGATTTGTCTGTTATTAATGTTCATATGTTGAGTTACAGACAGGTTAATATGAACATGATGAGTCTGACAGCAGCAGTTACAGAGAGAGGGGGCACAGTTTTTCAATAGAAAGTGAACTGGAGCCAGAGTCGATGAAGCCAGAAGCGCGGCCGTGCTCACTTCCTATTTGGAACGCACCAGCTAGCAGGTTAGCTATGTCCATTTATATATACAGTCTATAGATGCAACAAATGAACAACACAATGAAAATGTTTTGTTTCATTCACATGTTTGAGTAACACTTTATTATCAGTCTGTAACATCTCCAAAGCTCAAAACGCTCTGTTCCACCTTGTGATGTCATGAAGTGGTAGTTTTCAAGTTAACAGCTGCACCTTTCACCTTTAGTTCAGCAGAGATTGGAAACTCCAGGGCTGAAATGATCCAAATGATTCTAGTGAAGGTGTGTGGAGTTTAAAGACACAGTGGAGCACTTCCTGTATAACCACATGATGACATCACAAGGTGGAACAGAGCATTTTCTGTTTGAGAGAAGAACCGAGCTTAAATCTGCAGAGTTTGTGTGTTAAACATGTGAGAATGAAACAAAAAAAACACAACTCCAGGTCTGTTTGTGACGAGGAAACGACATAATCCACTGACAGACGCATTTTAAAAGGCCCGTATTACGCTATTTTCTGTTATAAATAGCTCAAACTTCCTCTTAGGCGGGTGAAAAATCAGTGAGTCAAATCTATTTTTCTAAACGTGACCAGACCACAGACATTAAAGATGTTTGTGAGAGCTCATGCAAAACTCCACTCAAAGCAGCTCTCTCACATCAGAACAACAGGTGCAGCTGCAGTTAGCCGTTAGCCGTTAGCATGCTGGATTTGCATAAGCGAACGTCAAAAACAAGGCAATGACGTGCGCTATCAGAGGCTAAAGAAATCAGGACTAAAAGGGGAGAGATGTTGCTATAGACGAGATAAACAAAGACAAACAGAGATAAGGAGAAAAAGAAAGTGTCCAAGTGGAAATTCTGGATTAAAAATACATCAAACCTGGATTTCACCACACTTCTGAAGCCGGTAACATGATAAAAAATTAAAAAAGGCACTCTTTATTTAGACAATAGCATGTGATTTTCAACTAGGGATGGGACAATAAATAATAATGTCATTTACCGTGATAAAAAGGGACAATAATTATATAATTGTGATAATTGCCAATAAAAATACTCGCCATTTTATCACCAGAATGTGCAGAAAAAAATGATAAAAATTATTATTCACAGAAGAGTTAACAGGGGGAGACAAAGGGGGCAGTTGTCAAGGGGCCCATGGTTTTAGGGGGCCCAGAATAGGACCCTCTTCCTATTAATTTGTATTAGAGAGGGGCCCATCTGAGCTTTAACAAAGTACAATACTATAACAGTTGTTTAAACATGGAACTTATTCATAATACTCAAGTTATAATCCCTAACTTCTTCAAACTGTCAGCTGCAAGGACATGTCCCACTGGGAGGAGGCCCCGGGGAAGACCCTGGACACGCTGGAGGGACTATGTCTCTGGGCTGGCCTGGGAACGCCTTGGGGTCCCACTGGAGGAGTCAGTCAGACTAGTCAGGTCTGTGGAGATCACATACTGCCCCCTGTCTGCGAAAAACACTTATTATTCCTTTAATGGCATTTACACTCGGGGCATCTCTGGTATTAAAATGTCGACGGTAACACTGCTGGGTTTGTGAATTTGACCCATGTGACTCAAAGTAGCACTGTACAATGAGGGTTCGTTCCTCGGTGCTGTATTTGCTCAGATTAATGTCGGAAGGGTCGTTCTCTGTAGTAAAAACGTTTGAGACTATCCATGTTCGTGTAGTTTGTTTGAGACACAGTCCAGCCCCTCGTGATCTGATCAGTGTCGTGTCTGTCCTTCTGTTTGTCATACATGGTACAGAGTCTGGCGTTAGCGTCAGCAGAGCCACGGCCTGGTCCATCTCAGATACATCTATGAAAACACATTAAAGCAGAAACAGAGCTGACCTGCAGAGCTTAAAGGGGCAGACGGAGAGTACGCACGTGTCCAGAGAGACATGTGCGGTCATCTGAGCCAGCGGCCGCCTTTTACACTGCAAAAAACATCTCTGTAATGACACGAAACCAGTGGAACCAGTGTATTTATTCTGCAAAATCGACCCGGTTTTAGACCTGGTTTAGACTTGGTTTTAGACCTGGTTTAGACCCGGTGTTAGACCTGGTTTTAGACCCAGTTGAGACCTGGTTTTAGACCCGGTTGTAGACCCGGTTGTAGACCCGGTTGTAGACCCGGTTGTAGACCCGGTTGTAGACCTGGTTTTAGACCTGGTTTTAGACCTGGTTTTAGACCCGGTTGTAGACCCGGTTGTAGACCCGGTTGTAGACCCGGTTTTAGACCTGGTTTTAGACCTGGTTTGAGACCCGGTTTTAGACCTGGTTTTAGACCTGGGTTAGACCTGGGCTAGACCTGGGCTAGACCTGGCTTAGACCTGGTTGAGACCTGGGTTTAGACCTGGTTTAGACCTGGTTTACATATGGTTTAAATGACCTGATTTAGACCTTGTTTAAACCCTTTTTAGATATGGTTTAAATTACCTGGTTTCACCTTGGTTTCGACTCGATTTTAGGCCTGGTTTTAGCCCCGGTTTAACAGACCTGCTTTAGACATAGTTTAACTGACCTGCTTTTTCTTTTAAGTCGTTTCCGATGAATATTGTGATTTAAAAAGTGTGAATTATAATCTAAGACACCCCTGGATCTCTCTAGAGGTAGCACATCACCTGCATGATTCCACACAAATGCAAAGTTAACATAAAGCCACACTACAGAACATTCTTCATGGCAATAGAAAGGTTTTATGACATACTGTGAAAGATTACAGCCAAAGGAACAGCATTTCCATGGAAACAAGCAGGAAGAAGAAGCAATTTCTGATATCACCAATGTTATTAACTGCACTTAAAATGTCAAAAATAAAGCAGGTTAAACAATCTATGCCTGAAAATTGATCTGGATTCAAATTATTTGTATTTAATCTGCATATTTCCATGTTTTTTTGTACAGTGCAGCCTTCAATCTCTGCATAAACCAGGTCTTTGCTTTTCCTGCAGATTATCGTCATCTCGTCTGTGTAATCTCATTCACAAACCGCGGGATGACGCTCCATCTGGGACCCTCGTGAAACCCTCGTGAAACCACACCCGCTGCACTGACAGAGGCTGGAGAACCGGTCTGACGACTGCTCCTGGGACAATCTGGACCTGCCTCAACACATCAACATGAGGCAAATGCACAAGTGACAGGAAGAATTCAGAAAGCAGGAGTTAGTTCTGGTGTAGACCTGGTTTGGACCTGGTTTGGACCTGGTTTGGACCTGGTTTGGACTTGGTTTAGTCCTGGTTTAGACCTGGTTTAGACCTGGTTTAGACCTGGTTTTGACCTGGTTTTGACCTGGTTTAGACCTGGTTTAGACCTGGTTTAGACCTGGTGTAGACCTGGTGTAGACCTGGTGTAGACCTGGTGTAGACCTGGTGTAGTCCTGGTTTAGTCCTGGTTTAGTCCTGGTTTAGTCCTGGTTTAGTCCTGGTTTAGTCCTGGTTTAAAACTAGTTTGGACCTGGTTCATGAGCCGATTAAAGTGGCCGGTTCGGACCTGGTTTGGACCAATTTCAGGTCTGGTTTAGTCCTAAGACCTGGTTTAGTCCTAAGTCCTGGTTTTGGATCTAGTTCAGAACTGGTTTGGATCTGGTTTAGACCCATTTTAAACTGTCAATGGAAGTAACAATGATGAGCAAGAAGTTGTTTGACCTATGGTTGGGACTCGGTTGGGACTCGGTTGGGACTCGGTTGGGACTCGGTTGGGACTCGGTTGGGACTCGGTTGGGACTCGGTTGGGACTCGGTTGGGACTCGGTTGGGACTCCGTTTCGACTCCGTTTCAGACCTGGTTTTGACCTGGTTTAGCCCTTCTTTAGGCCTGCTTCAGTCCTAGTTCAGTCCTAGTTTAGTCCTAGTTTAGTCCTAGTTTAGACTTGCTTTAGACTTGTCTTAGTCCCGGTTTAGTCCTGGTTTTAGTCACAGTTTTAGTCCTGGTTTTAGTCACAGTTTTAGTCCCGGTTTAGTCCCGGTTTAGTCCCGGTTCAGAGCTGGACACAAAATCCAGCCCCTGCTCCGTCTGACAGAGGAAAAACACTGTTGCTCTTTTAGACGTCAACTCGGTTTGATTTTGGTTTGATTAGGCAATGCATTTAAACCGAGCAGGCGTGTCCGACGTCACAGTGTAGGAGAGGTGCTGATTTCAAAACACAATTACTCACCATCGGTTAAGTGCATGTGTCAGCTGTTTGACATAACCAACAATGAGCAAACATCACGAGTTCCCATGGGATCATTTTTAGAACAAAGCAAAAACATGACATTTTGTGGACTTTGGAGTCTCATAGTGTAATGTTCTCAGTTTTATATTGTATGAAAGGAGATATATTGTGCAAAATTGACTCTTGTGACCTTTAAGCCATGTTATATGTTTGAGTAACCCTTTATTATTAGACTGGCTACATCTCCAAAGCTCAAAATGCTCTGCTCCACCCTGTGATGTCATGAAGTGGTAGTTTTCAAGTTAACAGCTGCATTTCTCCTTTTATTCAACAGTGTTTGCAAATTCTAGGGCCGCAATTACCTACATGATTCTAGTGAAGGTGAGTGGAGTTTAAAAAATTGAGCACTTTTACCACATGATGACATCACAAGGTGGAGCAGAGTGTTTTGTGCTTGAGAGAAGAATTCAGCCTGAATCTGCAGGACTAAAAACAAAACATATACTGGATACTTATTAACTGTAAAATCAATTCTCAGTTTAAATAAAAACCACCAAAGAGGAACCGAAGCTCTGATCCTGGTGATGTATTGTGTAAACACGAGTTAGCTAAACCGCGTCAGTGTGTAAATGTCAGAGCAGTTTGTCTGTTTAAACATAAATAGAGGAAATGTGTCTGAACGCCCACTCTCTCTGCAGACACACTTCAGACTCTCTCCACAGAGCTGCGCAGGACGGATCTGTACATGGACCAGAGCTGTCCTCAACTAAAACAACACAACAGAATGGGATTTTCAACATTAAATGGTGGCACTTTCTTGTCTTTTCCCATGTGTCCTAATACAGGGTGACCCAAAAGTCACTGACAGTTGAAAAAAATGCATAACTCTTTTGTTTCTAAATATTTTTCTTTTATTTTTTCAGAGCATTTAGAACGACTCTTCCAACATTAATCTGAGCAAATACAGCACCGAGGAACGAACCCTCATTGTACAGTGGTACTTTGAGTCACATGGGTCAAATTCACAAACCCAGCGGTGTTACCGTCGACATTTTAATACCAGAGATGCCCCGAGTGTAAATGCCATTAAAGGAATAATAAGTGTTTTTCACAGACAGGGGGCAGTATGTGATCTCCACAGACCTGACTAGTCCTGATTTCTTCCTGTGGGTCTATCTTAAAGAAAAGGTGTTTGTGAATAAACCTCAGACAATAAACCACTTACTACGTAATATCTAGGATCAAATAAGAGACATAAGCCGGAAATGCTTTAAATGTTCTGTAAAGTGTGTTGGATCAGGCTGTTCAGACACAAACACAAAATGATGGACACTTAAAAAACATTATTTTTTAAAATTAGGTCATTTTTACTTCCCCTAGTTTAAGTAGTGATAAGTTCAAGTGTAAGTGAACAATTATAACCGTATATATTGCCAAAAATCTCAGAAGGTTCAGTTTATCTACAGCTAAAATTTGGTGAGTATAACTTAAGAATTATAGGAGCTACTGAAGATTTAAAAGTGTCAATGACTTTTGGGCCGCCCTGTATCGGTGTGATCCCTCAGTGCAGGAGGTTCATACTTGTCCATGGTGTTTATACTCGTCTATGTGTCTTACACTTGTTCTGATGCAGCTCAACATCAGTCTAAAGCTTCACGAAAGGTTCATTTCTGTCCTGTGAATGTGACTTTTTAGTATTGATACTTGGTCAAATGAGTATCTAGTTTTGAAACAAGTTTTAGTATCGATTGGTATCAGATTTTTTAAACTTTTGACAATCCTGATTTGAACAAAACTCCTTCTCTGATGTGATTCCTGGGAGATTACTGTCTTCCTGATATTTGCTGCTCTTTGGTAAACACACTCCCCTCTCGCTGTTGGACTTTGCTGAGTGTCACTGTGTTTACAGACCCTCCTCCGCTCCGTACTCCTGTGTTTTATAATGAAGCAGGCCGTACGATGTTGATTAATCAATAAGTATAGAGAAAATACCACTAAGGATTTACATGAAACCTGTGCTGACAAAGTATGTGACAAAGTAAAAGTAGTAAAGTACAGATAACTAAAATTGATACGTGGCATTTTAAGGTATATTTTTTGCTTTTACTTCACTACTACATTTGAGGGCAGTATCTGTACTTTCTACTGCAGTACATTTGGTTTTGTGTGAACATTTTGAGTTATTGTTTTGTGTCTGTGCGATGCTGCCTCTCGGCCAGGACACTCTGGAAAAGAGATTTTTAATCTCAATGAGTTTTTATCCTGGTTAAATAACGGTTAAACAAAAAATTAAATTTCTGAACAGGACTGAAAAGTAAAAGTATTTTTTATCACTTTTTAAGACCTGCTGAAAAGTCTCAAGTTTATTTTTAACGCAAACAAAAATATACAAATAAAAACAACTACAAAATGACCCATTCAATTATTTCTGTGGAACAAAATTTAGCTCAAATCTGTATCAAAATCACTACATTTGAAGCTTTATTAGATAGAACTAAAAATCTACATGAAATACTAGATCTAAAAATACTACATGAAAGTAAAAAGTCAAGCTGGTACTTTAATACTTTTACTTAAGTGGATTTTTTCATGTGATAGTTTTATAGTTTTATTTGAGCTTTGTTCCGGGCATGTCCCACCGGGAGGAGGCCCCGGGGAAGACTCAGGACACGCTGGAGGGACTATGTCTCTCTCTGGCCTGGGAACGCCTTGGGGTCCCACCGGAGGAGCTGGAGGACATGTCTGGGATGAGGGAAGTCTGGGACTCCCGCTTAGACTGCTGCCCCCGCGACCTTGCCTCGGATAAGAGGAAGAAAATGGATGGATGTTTTGTTTGTGTTTTTTGCTCCAGTATCTGTACTTTTACTTAGATAACAAAACTGAATACTTGTTCCACCGCTGTATGAAACTGTGAGAATAACTTTAAATGCCTTAAACTCATACTTTACGAGCTCGTTGAAGCTCTCTGCAATCTGCCCCTCCAACCACCACACCACATTCAGACACACAACACATCATACTACTCAAGGTGGGTGAAGTGTCTTGCCTAAAAACACCGGAAACAGAACAGAACAGAATCTTGGTCCCAGCAGGAATCAATCGCTCAGACAAAACACTGCTCCCCCAAATTTAAATTAAATTACATTATCAAATTATTTGAAATAAGAGTAAACATCCCATTTTACATCAAGCAACAACTCCACATTCACACACCCGAGTACACAGACACTGGGGGCGGAGGCGGGTCTAAGTCTTGGCAAGGTGGACACAACACAGTATTTGATCATGGGAGCTGGAGTCGCACCACCAACCTGTGGGTCAGTGAATGTGAGGATGTCCCGCTCAACCAAAGACGTTAATGTCGAGA
>JAIEZT010000084.1:32209268-32430758 GCA_019594935.1 Periophthalmus modestus
AATAGACTCAAAATAACTGTTGTACTAAATTAAATCTAAAAAACAGCCAAACTTTCTGTATGTCTCTTAAATTTAAGCCAAATGTCTAGTACTTTTACATCACTGCATTTTGCACTTGACAAACCCAAAACCATTTTTGACAAAAAGAAACATCATCAAAAAGCTCAGAGAGAGAAGTTTGAGGGTTTTTTTTCTTTACTACATAATTCCATATCTTACTTCATATATCTGATGTCTTCTGTATGTATCGAAAATGCGCAAAGTAGTAAATATAAAGAAAACCTATGAATAAGGTCCAAACGTTTGACTGGTAGTGTAACAGTGATCTCCTGTGTACTATATTCTTGTGTGTTTCATAGAGCTCACCTGTCTGGAGAGCACGTCGGCCTGGATCAGGGCGTTGATGGAGGGAAGGCTGCTGTCCTCATAACTGGACCTCCTGGTGCTGATGCGGTCTCTCTCATTCTGTACAGCTGCAACAAGCACAGAGGGTTATACAGGGACTAAAGCAGGACTAAAGCAGGACTAAAGCAGGACTAAAGCGGGACTAAAGTAGGACTGAAACTAGGGCTAAACCAGGACTAAAGCAAGACTAAACCAGGACTAAAGCAGGACTAAAGCAGGGCTAAAGCAGGACTAAAGCAGGGCTAAACCAGAAACTAAACCAGCAAGACTAAAGCAGGACTAAACCAGGACTAAAGCAGGACTAAACCAGGACTAAACCAGGACTAAACCAGGACTAAAGTAGGACTAAAGTGGGACTAAAGTAGGACTGAAACTAGGGCTGAACCAGGACATAAGCAACACTAAAGCAGGACTAAAGCAGGGGACTAAAGCAGGACTAAAGCAGAACTAAAGCCTAAAGCGGGACTAAAGCAGGACTAAAGCAGTGACTAAAGTAAGGACTAAACCAGAACTAAAACCAGGACTAAAGCATCATAAACCTGGGACTAAAGCAGGACTGAAACTAAGCGGGACTAAAACAGGACTAAAGCAGGACTAAAGCGGGACTAAACCAGGACTAAAGCAGGACTAAAGCAGGACTAAAGCAGGACTAAAGCAGGACTAAAGCAGGACTAAACCAGCACTAAAGCAGGACTAATCCAGGGCTAAAGCAGGACTAAACCAGAACTAAACCAGGACTAAAGCAGGACTAAAGCAGGGCGGGACTAAAGCAGGACTAAAGCGGGACTAAAGCGGGACTAAAGCGGGACTAAAGCGGGACTAAAGCGGGACTAAAGCGGGACTAAAGCGGGACTAAAGCGGGACTAAAGCAGGACTAAAGCAGGACTAAAGCGGGACTAAAGTGGGACTAAAGTGGGACTAAAGCTGGACTTAAACAGGACTATTCCATGTTTGAACCAGGACTAAACCAGCATTTATTTTACTCCAAAGTACACCAAGTCTAAACCAGGCTCATGTGTGAGTCAGGCCAAACAGTTTGAACTGCACTATAACTATTTAACAGGAAATACTTGTGGTAAGAATAGCCTTCATTTATTTCTCATTAAGGTCCTTCTCGAGGCCGAGCGCAGGTCGTTTAGAAGAAAAATCTCTCCTTAGGTTTGTCACATTTATGGGCGGTTGTGTTTAAAACTGTTTACTCAGCGTGAGTCGTAGTTTTACTAAGAGAACATTAACGAGGCTCCGATGTGATGCAACAGGACGAGCCGATTCACAGCTCAGAGAGACTGGAGCCCTCAAATACTACAACACTATAGCCCAACCTCCTATAGGCCCGTGCTGCCTAACAGAGACGAGGTTAATATTGTTAAAGGTGCACTATGTAACTTCTCTCGCTGGTTTATTTGTCACAGTGGAGATGTATCGCCTCGTATTGTAACTTATTTAACATTTTAGAAACACTTTATACTGCAGGTTTAGCACATTGAGAAGCCTGTAAACTAAACCGCTCTTTCTTGGTAGTAGCACTTTTGGTTAAGTGGAAATCCCGTTTTTGGGAAAAGTTTCAGCGCTAAAATGTTATATAAAGTATCTTGATTTGTGCACCGATTCTCTGGATTCTTTAAACGGCTCTGTAGTCCCTCTAGAATTTATTCGCTGTCAAAAATCGGCAGCTCCGGACAAAAAAATACAAACCAAATGACGATGGCGGCGCCCATGGGAACTTCTGGTATAAGGTGAATAAGCCCGAGCTTCAATATAATTGGTAGATAAACAGTTAATGTCAGGACATCGTACCTTCTTTCTTCATTCCAGCTCTGAAGCACTTTTTGAGCCGACAGTATCTGCACTGGTTCCTCTTGTCTTTGTCCACTATACACTGTCTGTTAAACCTGTGTAGAGGCAGAGGCATTAGGGCTGAAATTATAATGAAATCAAGGACAAGATCAAGGAAATAAGCGTCCAAAATGAGCTTCCTCTGCGCTAAAGTCACGCCGGAGGAGCTCGGAGTAGAGACACTGCTCCTCCCTTGTCATATGTAGCAGTACACAGTGTCGTACCTGCATGAGTACATGTGGTTCTTGCGTACGCTGCGTCTGAAGAAGCCCTTGCACCCGTCACAGCTGGATGCCCCGTAGTGTTTCCCTGTCGCCCGGTCTCCACAGATGGCACACAGGCTGCCCACTGCCAGGTGCCCCCCGCCCCCGCTCATGGTGGAGCTCTCCGTGGGGGACGCGTCTGGGACAGGACACACAGAACATATGTGAGTTATACTGATGCGTTTGGCTGCTTTTCGTCTTGTACAGTCGAGCTTCCATTAGTCGACTCAAAGGAGGCGTGGCTAAAGGTCTCAAACTCTATTTAACAACAACTATTTATTCATTTATTTGACTGGGACGGTACTAATGAGCAGACAGGATACAACATGAATGTAAAGACACTGGATTATAACCAAAGGATCATTTACATCCTTCGTCATAAGGGCTGGGGTCACAAAAGGGTCAAAATAAAAACTGCACATTCCACTCACTGCACATTTCCCATTATTATAAGAAAAAGTTACTATGAAACAACATTTATATAAATACATATTAACACAAACAACAGTTAAACAAGATCAGGACAGATTAAGACAACTTCACATTATTGAGGCAGTATGTATCATATTCTGCTTGGATTTAAAGGCATTTGAGCCCAGTTGTTCCATTTTCTCCCAGTGTAGACTTGGTTTGGTTGTGTCGAGACCTGGTTTAGTCCTGGATTAGTCTTGATTTAGTCTTGGTTTAGTTCTGATCCAATCCAGGTTTAGTTCTAGGTTTAGTGTCAATTTAGATATGGTGTGAACTAACCTTCAGTTTACTTCAGGACCAATGGGATTTCACCAAAACTAAACCAGGACTAAACCAAGACTAAACCAGGACTAAACCAGGACTAAACCTGGACTAAACCTGGACTAAACCAGGACTAAACCAAGACTAAACCGAGACTAAAACAGGACTAAACTACGACTCAACCAAGACTAAACCAGGACTAAACCAAGACTAAACCAGGACTAAACCAGGACTAAACCAAGACTAAACCAGGACTAAAACAGGACTAAACCAAGACTAAACCAAGACTAAACCAGGACTAAACCGAGACTAAACTAGGACTAAACCAAGACTAAACCAAGACTAAACCAGGACTAAACCAGGACTAAACCAAGACTAAACCAAGACTAAACCAGGACTAAACCAGGACTAAACCAAGACTAAACCGAGACTAAACCAGGAAAATCTTTCAAATGGAGTCTTTCAGTATACATAAAATAGACTTTTTACATTAACCTCAAATCAAACAAGAACAGGTTTGATCACACTTGGGTTTTTCAATCCATATGTTAAAATTAGCTTTGAGAAAAAAGATGCCACCACCTCATGACATCACCAGGTGGAACAAAGCAAACGATAACTCAAAATGTGTGACTGAAACACTAGATCCATGTATGACTATGACAACATCCATCTATTCATTTTCTTCTGTTTATCCGAGGCTGGGTCACGAATGCAGACTTCCCTCACCCCAGACACTTCCTCTAGCTCCTGCTCACTGCCAAATACTGTCTATACATTTTCTATCTGATATATACCGATATTAGCACCAATTAACGTGACCCTCGTGACATGCAAAACTTCAAATGAATCAAAAACAGCTGGAGAATACTGTATATATGTAAATTTGATTAAAACTGCCTTCGTGTGACAGAAAGTCGTTGGGTGTACGAGGCGTGAACGGGCAGAGCGGTGATCAGAGAATCTTAAAGCCTGAGTTTGTCAAACCAGAGTCAACAGAGCAGAGTAATGTGGATCTGATTAGGTTTAAACAGGCCTGACGGAGACGGCTTTCTACTGTCCCAGACCTATCAATCAAACGTCTGACATACACTGCAATAAGTATCTGTGTGAGTATCTATGTGTGTGAACAATCCAGCCTGTTTTTTACCAGTTTAAAACATACAGATGGACTCAAAAGACACAAATCTTTACAGTGTTTTGCATCTAACTCCTCATATTGACTTAAAATACAACAAAAGTGAATAATATGGATAAATGTGTTTATGTATTTAAATCAGACCCACTCCGCAAAGTCAATTTTTCATAGATTTTAACCAGTCCTTCTCATTCACTCTCGAAGAAGTTGTTTTTAGAGCGATTCGTGCATGTCGTAATCTTTAATCGCTCATTTTCAAGACGCCATTTTGTCGATCGAACCCCGTTTTCACTGCCACCGTGACCTACGCACTTCGTTCTCCAATCGACTGCTCGCTAGTGTAGTGACGTGCAGCTGTCCATAGGGGGCGCCCACAGCTCCACGGTTCATTTTTAAGTCGTTTTAGATGAATATTACGATTTAAAATGTGCAAATTGTAACATAATGGTCCACGGGTGTCAGAGATTATAACTACAGAGCGACACAAGCTCAGTGTGTGTTCTATAAAGTCAATATTTGAGTTTTATGTCGTTAAAGTCAGTCGTTTCTTACTTGTGTCAAAAATGGTCTAGTGGTTTCAATGTATTTAGTCTTATTTGGAGCTTAATCATCAGCTCTACTGCACAAAAACACTGCACTTAATACGTTAATATGTTATTAATTGGACAGGACTGACTGAAAAGTGTTTTTAAAAAGAAAAACCCAAACAAAAATGTATAGTTATAAAAAAACTGAAAAAAACTGAACTGAGAAGACCAGTTAACTTGGAAAAATTAAGTTACAACCAGAAAATAATACTCTGCATTCAAGCCAGTTTAACTCATTTGACATGTTTTCACAGTGTACATTTTAGGAATTTTAGATGTTAAGATTTTGCGTGAATTTCAAGTAATAAAATGTACATTAAAAGCTACAAGTTGAGTTTTTTAAGTTGTGGGAACGCTTTCATTTCGGGATTTGAACGACAAGCCCGAGTCATGGGAGAGCGCACGGATAAATATGGAGATTGAGTTACAGTAGGAAAAAAATCACTTCAAATCGGATCGTTTTTGCCTGTGATTTTGTGGGAAGAGACAGAGCGTAACTTAATATTTTAACTCATTGCATTTAAGCCTCTAAACTCACTCAACTAATACATACGACGCAGTACTTTTACTCATACCTGGACTGAGGGATTACAAGAACTCGATGCATTATTCACACAAACTTTTAAAAAAATCATGTATTGAAAAGTTCATTTATCTGAGGCTTTCTGTTATATACACTAAACTCCAGCAGAGGGCGCAATATCACCGGCTGCTGGCGCACTCAGGAGTGAAGCAGTTTGCAAAATGACATTATAATTTGAATTTGATCATCTGTTCACCGCAATCCCTATAGAAATACGCAAATTTTATACTGAAATCAAATCAAAATCACAATTTGGCTGTGTCAGATGCCCTTCCTGAGTCTTATCCTGTGTCAAAGCTGCTCAGCCTGTAGTTTAGACGTCTGCAAGTATGTTCTGAGCTGCTCCTGTGTGTCAGATGCCCTTCCTGTGTCTTACTCTGTGTAGTTTAGACCTATGCAAACATGTTCTGAAATGCATGGGATTCTTGGATTATTTTAGCAGTTCAGATTTCAGTCTTGAAATGTTAATCGTCCAAAATTTCCTGCAAAATAATTCTCACCTGAGCCCATAGAAAGCACTTGCATGTTCTCAAACTCCAGCGTCGTATAGGCTGGGTCCAAGGCTTCGCTGTAGTCTGCCATGTCCATCTTTGCTAACGCTAACGTCGCTACACGCTATGTCACCAGCTAAAAAACCCTGACAATGAGAGACAGCCAGATCTGACCAAGGAAACCCTAATTCCCACACACCTCCACCCCGGCCCCCTCCACCTCCTCTGAGCTAAACTCCGCCCACATAGGTGTCTCGCTCCTGTCCCGTGGAGGAGATGGGCCCATAGTGAGTGACAGACAGGACACGAGAGGTGGAGTGTCCCTGGTTGATGGTTAACCGGGTGCTCTGATGTGAAATCACGGACTTGTTTTTTAGCACAGATAGCAGCGCTGAGTAAATCTGCTGTCAACATGTGAGTCAATACAAACCCGGAGATCACTGCTCTTTCATTTTGAAGTCAGGTTTTAAAAATCCTATATCACGCAAATGGACTCTTGTGAGTTTTAAGCCATGTTAGAACATCAAAAACAGACCTGGAGTTGTGTTTTGTTTCATTCACATGTTTGACTAACCATTTATTAATAGTTTGTTACATCTCCAAAGCTCAAAATGCTCCGTTCCACCTTGTGATGTCACAAAGTGGTAGTTTTCACATTAACAGCTCCTTTTACCTTTGGTTTAGTAGAGACAAAAAAGCATTTCCAGAGCTGAAGTGATCCAAATGATTCTAGTGAAGGTGTGTGGAGTTTAAAAACACAGTGGAGCACTTCCTGTGTTACCACATGATGACATCACAAGGTGGAACAGAGTGTTTTCTGTTTGAGAGAAGAACTCGGCCTAAATGTGTAGAGTCTGTGTGTTCAACATGTGAGAATGAAACAAAAAAACACAACTCCAGGTCTGTTTGTGACGAGGAAAGTCGACTCTTGTGCACCACACGAGAACGTGGACTAAACTGGGATTATAACCAGGAGTAGACCAGGAGTAGACCAGGAGTAGACCAGGAGTAGACCAGGGCTAGACCAGGAGTAGACCAGGGCTAGACCTGGGCTAGACCAGGAGTAGACCAGGGCTAGACTAGACCAGGGCTAGACCAGGACTAGACCAGGGCTAGACCAGGATTAGACCAGGATTAGACCAGGACTAGACCAGGACTGGACAAGGACTAGACCAGGACTAAACCAGGATTAGACCAGGAGTAGACCAGGGCTAGACCTGGGCTAGACCAGGAGTAGACCAGGGCTAGACCAGGGCTAGACCAGGGCTAGACCAGGGCTAGACCAGGACTAGACCAGGGCTAGACCAGGATTAGACCAGGATTAGACCAGGACTAGACCAGGACTAGACAAGGACTAGACCAGGACTAAACCAGGATTAGACCAGGATTAGACCAGGGCTAGACCAGGACTAGACCAGAACTAGACCAGGACTAGACCAGGACTAGACCAGGACTAGACCAGGATTAGACCAGGACTAGACCAGGATTAGACCAGGGCTGGACAAGAACTAGACCAGGACTAGACTTGGACTAGACCCAGACTAGACAAGGACTAGACCAGGACTAGACCAGGTCCACACTAGGACAAAACCAGGACCAAACCAGAACCAGTATAAACCCTCAGACTAAACGAGGTGTAACAGCTGTACAGGTAGAAGCCCGCGTACCACAGTTTGAGAAACCCTGTCCATGAGGAGATTATGTCGTCGAAGTCGTGCCCACATGATGCCACACTGTGATTGGCCCCGGTGCTACTGTACACTTTGACTTTACTACAGTGGAGTCATGACGGCTCAAGCCCAAACTGAACCGGTTCACACTGTTGGCAGCCACTTCTCTGTCGACCCCAGGGCAGCTGTGGCTACACTCGCAAACACAAAGAACATGGTGGATAAATAAAGGTCTCGTATTGAGTCATCTATGTTCTGATGTTGTTTCCTCGTCACACACAGACCTGGAGTTGTGTTTTTTTGTTTCATTCTCACATGTTTAACACACAAACCCTGCAGATTTAGGCTGAGTTTTTCTCTCAAACTGGAAACACTCTGTTCCACCTTGTGATGTCATCATGTGGTAATACAGGAAGTTCTCCACTGTGTTTTAAAATTTCATCCACCTTCTAGAATAATTTGGGTAAGTTCAGCTAATCTCATCCGAGCTAAAGGTAAAAAGTAGCTGTTAACTTGAAAACTACCACTTCATGACATCATAAGGTGGAACAGAGCGTTTTGAGCTTTGGAGATGTTACAGACTAATAATAAAGTGTTACTCCGTTGACCCAGAGAAAGATTTAACCTCTCTATAGATTATAAAGTATCCCTTAACCTAGTACAAAGGGTCTAAATCTTGTAATTAGCGAACAGAGGAATAGCATAAAGCGCACGGGGGGTTAGCGCTGTGCAACTGATGGAATTTTAATCTAGACTGAGACTGTCATCTGTAATCTTATATGTAAATACTGGGTCTTTTTAAAGGAGAGGTCTACACCCAATCCTTCTATCTGGCAAGGTTACAAACATAGACTGTATATATAAATGGACATGGCTAATCCGCTAGCTGCCACGTTCAAATGTAAGTAATAATGGGCGTACTTCTGGCAAAAACTGTGGCCCCTCTCTCTCTGTAAATGCCGCCATTTTGGTTTTAAATGTTCGTATTAACCCGCTCTACATGATCCTGGTGTTTTTATTTCACTATTGTGTCTGTGAATCAAAATATGAACATTAATTACAGACAAATCAGGCGCCTACTTTCCCTGAGGTCCCTCCTGTTAGCGTTAGCAACAGGTTTGATTGACAGCGTTGCTAAGTGCCCGCTCCCTGCAAAAAAAAAACAAAAAACAGTGGTGTGGGGCGGAAAGGGGCGTTACCTTTCACAGCCTCGCTCCTGATTGGCTCTTTGGTTGCTATGATACTCATGGGTCGGAATTCCTAATGTGGATCTCGGTTCCAAATTAGCCGCTATAGCTGCTATAGCCGCTCTAGCGTCGATGAGCTGAACGCTATTGGTGACATCACACTCAGTCAGTCCACTTCTTTATACAGTCTGTGGTTGAAACTGATTTAAAAAATTAGTAGAAAAAGGTCAGTTTTTGAGTTAAATCTCTTATCTTTAAATAGAAAATACCCTAAAAGTTTAAGTAGTAAAGTCAGTTTCGTAGGTTAACAAAATGTCTAACTATCCAGAGCAGGCACTACTTCAATACTTTACAAACATGTGAGTCTGGTCCCCGAGTTCAGATGGGCGTGATTGACAGGTGGATTAGCCAATCAGGGACACGCATGGTATGTCTGTATCGAAACAAATATGGCTGCTTACGAGGAAAAAAGAAAGGGAAAAAATATAACAGGGAGCTGAAAAACATGGCGGATTTGTGCAGAATCGATGAGCAAAGGACTAAACTCTGCTGATCTGAGCTGAGGGAAAAGTCACTTTATAAATGCGAGGTGACCAATCAGCTCCTTCGTCCAAATAAACAGATCTGATTGGACGATTATGTTTGGTTTTGGTTTGAGACATGATTATAAGCAGTACACACCCAACATATTTAAGTTTTTTCCAATTAACTGTTTTAATTAAGACTTTTGACACATTTGGGTAATCAACGCCCAGATGATTTTAAGCACGTGCATCAAGAACAAGTAAATTAAATACATATCACTGGACGCAAACTGTCCCCACTCATGGATCGGATTGTTTTTCAGAAATAAACAGCGGCTCTTGCCCAAGCGTCCGGCTCCTCATGAGTAAACAGTAGCCTTGTATTTGAAGAGAAAGTGGCAGGACACGACAGGTCAACGATCTTCGGTTCAGACAAAACTCTGCAATAAAACTCATCTGAGCAACTTTACTATGTGCTCAAACTATATGTGCTCAAATGAAAGGCCCAGTCCCATAAAAGACACTACGCCCACGAGCAAACACATTACAAAACCTGTGAAGTGTGAACACCAAAGACTATCAATCTATAAATGAGCTGTGAGCAGTGGAGGCAGGTAATGAAGTACAGCTAGTAAAGTTATCTGTGCTTTACTTAAGTACATTTTACAGTGGATACGTTTTACTTTTACTTCACTACACTTCAGAGCAGTATCTGTACTTACTACTCCACCACATTTTTGAACACGATTGAAAAGTAAAAAGTACTTTTCCTATGATTTGAGGTTATTTTTACCATGTTCGTGGAAATATCCTGACTTAAGTTTTCGAGTTCAAGCTTCGGATTTGAGCAAAACAAAAATAAACACATAAAATTCATCAGAAAAAATAAGAATTGACCAAAATCTGCATCATTTTGAATCAATTTCTTTAACAAATTAACAAAACTTGTGCGAAATAGTTTCACTTTTTACTCTTAAAGTACTTTTTTAAATGGGTACTGAATACTTTTACTTAAGCGGATGTTTTACTCGAGTATAAAATGTTCAGTTATGACAATTTAATTTTGTATTCAAATCTAAGTATTCAAAATTATTAATAATGCAGCTCCAACTACTTTGAAAAAAATGTATTAAACTTTCTTCCGAACAAACTCCTCGATCCGCTTGGTCTCTGTGAACCAAAACTGCACAGATCCAAAAAGATCCTCGGTCTTTGCTCAGTTCAAACCAACAGACAGAGAATCAGCTCCAGACTCTGAAACTGTCTGTGGATTTGAATAATTTTAGTTGAAAAAGTACATTTTAGATAATCAAACGTGTCCATATCAGTCCAGTTCATCTGTAATGTTCTGTCTCACTGTAAAAACCTGCACAGAACGATTTTTAAATTGGTCTGGACTGTAGGAAACATCATGTATAGGACATTTGGGGACATTTACTGTATTGTCCTCCACATTTTAATGATGAACTGTCAGTTTTATAATGTAATTGTAATTAAATGTGTATTTTAATGTGTTGTAAAGCAGCAGCGGCTAAATCTGGTGCAGATCATCTTTTCTTTTGTAAGATTAATCAGTTTGTACATGGTCCCTGACAAATAAAGAATAACAAAAGAAAGAAAGGATGTTTTTGCCTCTCTTTTAGTTAAGAAACAAACTAGAGAACTTCATCCAGCGCTGGTTATAAAGACTTGACTTAAGCTGTACATGCAGACCTTCCTAAATGCGTCAGAAATGTGATGTTTGTATTATTTTAACAGTTAATATAGTGTCTAGTGTAAGAGTTTTCCTATGGCCTGGTCGGCACTTGTGGTTGGTTTTAAATGTGCTACAAAAATACAGTTTGGTTTGACTTAAAGTGTGACTCTGTATGTAGCTGTAACGTCTCTCAAAGCGATGCATTAGTCACTCAAGTTACAACTGTAGAATGATGGAAGTGAGGCCGCCGATCTGGACCATCAGCCGCCCCGTTCAAACTAAGGTCAGAACGACAGAACTTTGTCTAAGCGGGAATCGAACCTCCGTCAAACTCAAGTCCGCTGATCCTCCTCCTGATGCCCCTCGCTCGAACAGGCCAGGAATTGTGTTATATTTCTGTATTCAACATTTAGCATTTGATAAAAGTTTTAATCAGAAAACAACTCAATAATTAGATCTGATGTTTGGTCTTTACAGCTCAAGACAAATCTGATCCTGAGAAACACCTGGAGACACGTGTCAGTCAGTCTTAAATTTCATCTTCATTTTAGTCTTTGCTGCTTCGTTTGTCCTTTTTTTGGATAATTTTCCTCGTCAAAACCTGCACAGGTGAGACTCACTTCAGATGAAACTGTTTACATGGTATTTCAACAATCAGATAACTCCAGAAATCAGACCATGATCAGATTAATCACTGATGATGTAGATTATAGGAATGTGGTGATGTCGCCTAAAAACAGTGAAACCGAAGTGATTAACTCTGGGTTTGATTAAAAAGTCGTTATCACAACAAAGCAGAGACAAAACATACTTAAGGCAAACGAGCTGCGGAGAAATAATGAGAAGAAAATGCCTCAGTCTTGCATTGATTTAAGAACATGTTTTAAACGTTCTAAAACACAGTGAAATACATGGATTCTTTCTGGAACTCGCCTGCCTCTGCACAGATCTGACCAGTAACATTTAATGCAGTAAAGTTATTGCACTGTGTTACTGTAAATGAGCCTGAACAGAGAAGAGCTGGAGCTGTCAGATCACATTTAAACCGTGAATCTATTATAAATACATCAATAATGAAATCAGGCCGGTTCACTGTTTAAACTACTTTTGTGTTTTTAATATCAGTGACTTTATTTGAACTTATCAGAAAAAAATGAATGATTTAAATTCATTATTTTAAAGTTTCTATACATCTTTTATGACAAATATTGATTATTGAATTAATGAGGATTTGACCATTTTGTATTTGGCATTTTAGGGGCAGATCCCAGTTTGGAAATTATTATAACAACATTAATATTCACAGTTGGGCTCGTTCACATCGCTCACATACTCGTTCATGTCGCACCATGTGACCGCTCTCACCAATCAGAGCTGGAGCTTAGCTAGAGCCGACATGAGGCCAAGAATTAAAACGTTTTTTTTAACACAACAGATGGATTTTGAGCTGAGAAAATATTTTTATAATCAAAAATAGGTAAAGAGCACCACAAAATTCAACCTTTGTGAAAGTAGGTGCTCTGTCGGTCTCTGTCGGGCTCTATCGGTCTCTGTCGGTCTCTGCCGGTCTCTATCGGTCTGTGTTGGCCTCTGTAGGTCTCTATCCGTCCCTGTCGGTCTCTGTTAGTCCCTCTCGGTCCCTCTTGGTCTCTGTCGGTCCCTGTCGGTCCCTGTCGGTCTCTGTCGGTCTCTCGGTCGGTCCCTGTCGGTCTCTGTCGGTCGGTCTGACGGTCTCTGTCGGTCTCTGTCGGTCTCTGTCGGTCTCTGTCGGTCTCTATCGGTCTCTGTCGGTCTCTGTCGGTCTCTGTCGGTCTCTGTCGGTCCCTGTCGGTCCCTGTCGGTCTCTGTCGGTCCCTATCGGTCTCTGTCGGTCTCTGTCGGTCTCTATCGGTCGGTCTCCTGTCGGTCTCTGTCGGTCTCTGTCGGTCTCTGTCGGTCTCTGTCGGTCTCTGTCGGTCTCTGTCGGTCCCTGTCGGTCTCTGTCGGTCTCTGTCGGTCTCTGTCGGTCTCTGTCGGTCTCTGTCGGTCCCTGTCGGTCTCTGTCGGTCTCTGTCGGTCTCTGTCGGTCTCTGTCGGTCTCTGTCGGTCTCTGTCGGTCTCTGTCGGTCTCTGTCGGTCTCTGTCGGTCTCTGTCGGTCTCTATCGGTCCCTGTCGGTCTCTGTCGGTCTCTGTCGTCCCTGTCGGTCCCTGTCGGTCCCTGTCGTCTCCTCTTCGGTCTCTGTCGGTCTCTGTCGCTCCCTGTCGGTCTCTGTCGGTCTCTGTCGGTCTCTGTCGGTCTCTGTCGGTCTCAACTCGTCGGTCTCTGTCGGTCTCTCTGTCGGTCTCTGTCGGTCCCTGTCGGTCTCTGTCGGTCCCTATCGGTCTCTGTCGGTTCTATCGGTCTCTATCGGTCTCTGTCGGTCTCTGTCGGTCTCTATCGGTCTCTATCGGTCTCTGTCGGTCTCTATCGGTCCCTGTCGGTCTCTGTCGGTCCCTTTCGGTCCCTGTCGGTCCCTGTCGGTCTCTGTCGGTCCCTGTCGGTTCCCTGTCGGTCTCTGTCGGTCTCTGTCGCTCCCTGTCGGTCTCTGTAGTCTCCTGTCGGTCTCTATATCGGTCTCTGACGGTCTCTATCAGTCTCTGTCACTCCCTGTCGGTCTCTGTCGGTCTCTGTCGGTCTCTATCGGTCTCTGTCGGTCTCTGTCGGTCTCTGTGTCGGTCTCAATAAATCCCTGTCGGTCTCTGTCGGTCTCTGTCGGTCTCTGTCGGTCTCTGTCGGTCTCAAACGGTCCCTGTCGGTCTCTGTCGGTCCCTATCGGTCTCTGTCGGTCTCTATCGGTCTCTATCGGTCTCTGTCGGTCTCTATCGGTCTCTATCGGTCTCTGTCGGTCTCTATCGGTCCCTGTAAGCAGACGGTCTCTCTGTCGGTCCCTGTCGGTCCCTTTCGGTCCCTGTCGGTCTCTGTCGGTCTCTGTCGGTCCCTGTCGGTCCCTGTCGGTCTCTGTCGGTCTCTGTCGCTCCCTGTCGGTCTCTGTCGGTCCATGTTCGGTCGGTCTCTATCGGTCTCTGACGGTCTCTATCAGTCTCTGTCGCTCCCTGTCGGTCTCTGTCGGGCTCTCTATCGGTCTCTGTCGGTCTCTGTCGGTCTCTATCGGTCTCTGTCGGTTATTAATCGGTCTCTATCGGTCCAAAGCTCAAAACTCTGTCGGTCCCCTTTCGGTCTCTGTGGTAGTTTGTCAAGTCTCTGTCGGTCTACCTTTAGTCCCTGGCAGTCTCTGACGGCCCCTGTCGGTCCCTGTCGATTCCCTGTCGGTCTCTGTCGGTCCCTCTCGGTCTCTGTGAGTCCCTGTCGGTCTCTGTCGGTCTCTGTCGGTCTCTGACGGTCTCTGTCCGTCTCTGTCCGTCTCTGTCAGCTGAACACGAGCAGTTTGTGATGATCATTTCGCTCTATGAGAAAAATCCTTTCTGGGCAGGAGGGATTTTTTCGTTGTAGTACCAAAGAGTGGCAACTAGTCCAACTCGAGACAAAGACACTATCCAGATATTTTAATAGATCCATGAGGTCTCAGCACAAAAGCAGACACTTTCCGGAGCATCACCCTCTCCTCCTGTTAGTCAGACTCTGTCATGCTCTAAGTGAGTGACAGGTGGATTTAACCAATCACAGAGAAGTATGGACTTTCAGAAGCAGAAGAAGGTGTAGTTAACTCTTAAACACTTAAATACGAAATAGTGATCTGGCAGGATTTTTTTTATTACTTTATATTGTCTCTCCGTTTAATATAACTGAGATAAGCAGGTTCCCATCAGAAAAGTGACATAGTGCATATTTAATCCAGAATCTTGTGGTAGAAGTACTGTAAACACTGTAATCAGTATTCAATAAAGAGCCACAGTATAACCCCATCATAACCTACACCTCTTAACTAAACAAACAGGTAGGTTTTTGAAGTGTGCGTTTGTATGTACAGGGGTCACGAATTACGCCATGTCTTTTTGTGTTCGATTTGTCCTTCTCTGCAGAGCTCATATTTGCACAAGATCATTATTGCAAACGCAGTAAGCAGAGGAGGGAGGGGCGAACGCCGGGTACACTGCACAAAAGAACATCTAAACGAGTTCAAACGAGCTACCATGGAGATCAGAATAGTAATGATAATGTAAGATTTCAGTGGATTTAAGTTAACATTATATGACCTGAGCTTAAGGGGCCCATGTTAAACCATTTTCTGATTTTTCACACGTAAAATGCCGTTTTCCTCCTCAAAAACAGATGTTGGAATGTTTTTTTTGTTTCATACACACACATGTTTGAGTCACAGGTTTATTATTAGAGCTGTACATCTCCAAGCTCAAAACGCTCTGTTCCACCTTGTGATGTCATGAAGTGGTAGTTTTCAAGTTAACAGCTACATTTTACCTTTTGTTCAGTAGAGATTGGCAATTCCAAGCCTGAAATGATTCAAGTGAAAGTGTGTGGAGTTTAAAAACACAGTGGAGCACTTCCTGTATTACCACATGATGACATCACAAGGTGGAACAGAGTGTTTTCAGTTTGAGAGAAGAACTCAGCCTAAATATGCAGGTTTTGAATCAAGAATTTGCTCATTTCAAGTGCGATTATTTTCCCACTGGCAAAAAAACATGTTGAAACAAACTAATAACTAAATAAATCTAAAATCTATATTAATTAAGAATATTATTTTGAATTCAGGACATTTTAAAGGAGCTGTATGTGATTTTTTTCATGTTATAAAGTCAAATTTGTCGTGTAGTACAGATATATAGCAAAAGCAGCTCTTAGGGTCTAAAACAGGACTATTCCACCTGTGCTCTGCCTGCATCATCTAATCACAAAGTGTTTTTATCATTTGCAAACCAGGAAGTAAGGCTGGTGCTCTGTTTGCATGCTAGTTGTTGTGCAGCTTTACTGTGGCAGCAAAACTCCGCTCTGAAAGTTGTGAAAAGCACTTATCAACTCATGTCAGGGAATAATTTGGATGCTTTGAATGCATAAGGAATAACGTTGGACCATTGCAAACCTTTTCAAATGAACATATTCTGTTTTTCAGGCTTTTAACGCCGTAAAAATCAGTGTCTTTAACTTATCTCTGTGTGTGTAGAAGTAGGACCGGTTTGAAAATGACTCACTCATCCCCATCTTATCTGAGGCCTCATTAAAACTGCTGTTATCGCTGCTCTCATTCCCCAAGTCTGTGAACTCCTCGAAGAACAGCCTTATATTGGGCCATAAAGTGTAATCTGCAGGTTATGGGCGTCTTAATCATGAACTGACAAACTGTTCTGATACAACACTTATCATGGCTTTGAGGCGCTAGGTCTTTACCGTGCTGCATTCTCACAAAAATCACACGTAAAAGGCCCATTTCACGCTATTCTCTGATCTATGTTATAATGTTATTAAAGCTCCGTACACTTCATGACATCACAAGGTGGAACAGAGCATTTTGAGCTTTGGAGATGTACAGACTAATAATAAAATGTTAGTCAGGTCTGTTTTTGAGAAGGTAACAGATTATAACATGGGTTAAATCTCACAAGAGTCTATTTTTCTCTGCTTTGCTGTAGAAATGTTGTAGTTGCAATAAAGAGGTGAGAGATCAGCTTGGGTGTTTTTAATAGAGAGGTCTCACACAGGGAAACATTTGGTTAATCTAGGACAAAAGAGGTCTATAACAGGAAAGATTCCAGACTAATCTAGGACTAAACCAGGTCTATAACAGGACTATTCCAGGTCTAATCTAGGACTAAACCAGGTCTATAACAGGACTTTTCCAGGTCCACCAGGATCCAAACCAGGTCTATAACAGGACTATTCCAGGTCTAAACAGGACTAAACAAGGTCTATAACAGGACTATTCCAGGTCTAATCTAGGACTTAACCAGGTCTATAACAGGACTATTCCAGGTCTATACAGACTATTCCAGGTCTATAACAGGACTATTCCAGGTCTAAAACAGGACTATTCCAGGTCTATAACGGGACTATTCCAGGTCTATAACAGGACTATTCCAGGTCTATAACAGGACTACTCCAGGTCTATAACAGGACTATTCCAGGTCTAATCTAGGACTAAACCAGGTCTATAACAGGACTATTCCAGGTCTATAACAGGACTATTCCAGGTCTATAACAGGACTATTCCAGGTCTATAACAGGACTATTCCAGGTCTATAACAGGACTACTCCAGGTCTATAACAGGACTATTCCAGGTCTATAACAGGACTATTCCAGGTCTATAACAGGACTACTCCAGGTCTATAACAGGACTATTCCAGGTCTATAACAGGACTATTCCAGGTCTATAACAGGACTACTCCAGGTCTATAACAGGACTACTCAATGTCTATAACAGGACTATTCCAGGTCTAAAACAGGACTATTCCAGGTCTATAACAGGACTATTCCAGGTCTATAACAGGACTATTCCAGGTCTATAACAGGACTACTCCAGGTCTATAACAGGACTATTCCAGGTCTATAACAGGACTATTCCAGGTCTATAACAGGACTATTCCAGGTCTATAACAGGACTAGTCCAGGTTTGTAACAGGACTATTCCAGGTCTATAACAGGACTATTCCAGGTCTATAACAGGACTATTCCAGATCTATAACAGGACTACTCCAGGTCTATAACAGGACTATTCCAGATCTAATCTAGGACTAAACCAGGTCTATAACAGGGCTATTCCAGGTCTAATCTAGGACTAAACCAGGTCTATAACAGGACTATTCCAGGTCTAATCTAGGACTAAACCAGGTCTATAACAGGACTATTCCAGGTCTAATCTAGGACTAAACCAGGTCTATAACAGGACTATTCCAGGTCTAATCTAGGACTAAACAAGGTTTATAACAGGACTATTCCAGGTCTAATCTAGGACTAAACAAGGTCTATAACAGGACTATTCCAGGTCTAATCTAGGACTTAACCAGGTCTATAACAGGACTATTCCAGGTCTATAACAGGACTATTCCAGGTCTATAACAGGACTATTCCAGGTCTAAAACAGGACTATTCCAGGTCTATAACGGGACTATTCCAGGTCTATAACAGGACTATTCCAGGTCTATAACAGGACTACTCCAGGTCTATAACAGGACTATTCCAGGTCTAATCTAGGACTAAACCAGGTCTATAACAGGACTATTCGAGGTCTATAACAGGACTATTCCAGGTCTATAACAGGACTATTCCAGGTCTATAACAGGACTATTCCAGGTCTATAACAGGACTACTCCAGGTCTATAACAGGACTATTCCAGGTCTATAACAGGACTATTCCAGGTCTATAACAGGACTATTATCCTACTATCCCGCTCTCTACATGAACATCATTGGTTGAGTGGTTAGATCCACTGACTCAAAGGTTGGCTGCAATTCCAGCCCTCACAGATGAATGCTGTCCTATTCCTTGGGCAAGACACTTAACCCACCTCGCCCCCAGGTCTGCGTACAGCTGGTGTATGAATGTGTGTGTGGATGGGACTGGTTCCTTGTCTATAAAGCGCTTTGAGTGCTATAAGGTGGACTAGCGCTATATAAAGATGTGATAACATTACTATTCCAGGTCTATAACAGGACTATTCCAGGTCTAATCTAGGACTAAACCAGGTCTCTATTACAGGACTATTCCAGGTCTATAACAGGACTATTCCAGGTCTAATCTAGAGCTAAACCAGGTCTATAGCAGGGACTATTCCAGGTCTATAACAGGACTATTCCAGGTCTATAACAGGACTATTCCAGGTCTAATCTAGGACTAAACCAATTCTATTACAGGACTATTCCAGGTCTAATCTAGAGCTAAACCTGGTCTATAGCAGGACTATTCCAGGTCTATAACAGGACTATTCCAGGTCTATAACAGGACTTTTCCAGGACTATAACAGGACTATTCCAGGTCTATAACAGAACTATTCCAGGTCTATAACAGGACTAAACCAGGTCTATAACAGGACTATTCCAGGTCTGTAACAGGACTATTCCAGGTCTATAACAGGACTATTCCAGGTCTATAACAGGACTATTCCAGGTCTAGGTGAGTGAGAGTGCAAGAAAATGAGTTTAACATGAGCCGGACACTCCACACATATGTCAATGCTTCAAAGACGTATCGACTGACACAGTTCTGCAGCTCCTGTCGTTATCACGTCTGTATGATCAATATTACACTGAATGTCTGGATACTCTGCAAACTTGATTTCAATTATTAATTCTAATTCAATTCTTCTTATCACAATGACAAGAACAAACACTCCTTATTTAGACGATAGAATGGATTTTCAACATTAAATAGTAGTACTTTCTTGTGTCCTTATATCTGTGTAATCCCTCAGTGTCCAGTAGGTTCATAGTGTTATACGAGTCTATGTGTCTTATACAGCGTGGCCCAAAAGTCACTGACACTTTTAAATCTTCAGTAGCTCCTATAATTCTTAAGTTATAATCACCAAATTTTAGCAGTAATTAAACTGAACCTTCCCAGATTTTTGGCAATATATACGGTTATAATTGTTCACTTACACTTGAACTTATCACTACTTAAACGAGAGGAAGTAAAAATGACCAAATTTGGCTCTTATTTGATCCTCGATGTTACGTTTTAAGTCGTTTATTGTCTGAGGTTTATTCACAAACACCTTTTCTTTAAGATAGACCCACAGGAAGAAATCAGGACGAGTCAGGTCTGTGGAGATCACATACTGCCCCCTGTCTGTGAAAAACACTTATTATTCCTTTAATGGCATTTACACTCGGGGCATCTCTGGTATTAAAATGTCGACGGTAACATCGCTGGGTTTGTGAATTTGACCCACATGACTCAAAGTACCACTGTACAATGAGGGTTTGTTCCTCGGTGCTGTATTTGCTCAGATTAATGTCGGAAGGGTCGTTCTAATGCTCTGAAAAACATTTAGAAACAAAAGAGTTATGCATTTTTTTCAGCTGTCAGTGACTTTTGGGCCGCCCTGTACAGGTTCATTTCTGTTCTGTGACTTTTTTACCTGCTCAAGCATCGATTAGTATCTGATTTTTGATACTTTTGTAAACCCTAATTACATTTTCAACATAACATTTCTCCGTCTGAAACAGTTCAAGAGCATTTACGGAAAATCCTCAAACGATGATGGATTTTTTTTGTTCAGTCCAGTCTCGCTCATTCAGATCTAACCATAACAAAGCCTATAATAAAGAGCTTCATAACAGTGACAGGCCGCGGCGACGCTCCCATAATCAGTCACTACTCACTGCCCCGGGGCTAAAAGTCACGGTGCCTCAGGCCTGATGTAACACAAGTGCCATGGAGTCTCCCCTTTGAAACTTCAAACTCCAGTTTACGAACAAAGTCCTGTTCAAGTTCTAAATAGGAATCTCCGACCACTGAGCAAACTCCATTCCACCTCGTGCTTTTGTGCCTTAGTGCTCGGTCTCTCACACGCACACAGCCTCCGAGCTTTTCAAACTCAACCGGGAAAGTTACTATAGCAAAGAAGCGTAAAAACAATGGGATACACAAAGGAGGACTTATTCTGCTGGACTTAAAGAAACAAACGTGGGAGAGTTTGGAGCAGGATTGAGAACATGGAGGAGAGGGCGACAGTGTGAACAGCTGCAGGAGACGTGAGCTCGTGGAGTGACTGCAGCAGGAGCCCAGAGGTGAGTGGAGTCATGGCAGAGACCTTGTCAACAGATAACTATCTGCAAACAGCTTATGCAAGCCCCGAGCACGGCCACGGCGGACGGAGAGCAGACGAGCATTTCTGAGGGGGATGTGAAAATGTGACAAATTAAGAAATCTGATTCAGTTTAAGAGAAAAGATTTGGAGAATATTTAACTTAATTATGTTTTAAGAGGAAAGGACACAAGGGATTCTCAGATAAAGTAAAAAAAAAAAGAAAAAATCTACAAATAATTGGCCTATTTTTAATTTTAAATCCGTGACTGTGTTATTTTTTGGCCGTATCATAAAATTTAAGATGTAAAAGTTAAAATTTGACTTGATTTGAGAACAAAAGTGACAGAAGCCTTTGTCGTATCGTGTGTTGTACTGGTCACATCTAAAACGTCTTTAATACAAAGTTCACATTACATTCAGAGTTTTCTCCATGCACTAAACTAAACTCACGCCGGATCGCTTTTTCCCAGAAGCCTCGGAGTCTTGTGACCAATCATGTGACAGCGAGATGGGCTCATATAGCGTTTCAGTGGTGCAAAACGAGCCTGATAACTCAGCGCAGTGGGATTTTTTGAGTGATAGTGGGGAAAAAATGTGGAAAAAAAGGTAGAATTTGAGTTTAAACTTGGCTCTGTAAAAGTGAAAAAGCTTGAATAGTTTTGATGAGCACAGTGGACCTATTTAATTTTTTATTTTAATTTTTGCTTCATTCATTTCAATCAATATAAAATTATACTATTACATAAACCATTGTGAATGAAAAGTAGCCAATGTACTGTCTGCCTCATGTTTCTGACTTGTTCCAATACAAACTTTTATATTTCAAGGCAAATGATTCACAATGGGGTCAGAAAACTGCACTTATTTTCTTATTTTGAGGTGACTTATCTTGAAATCTGTCATGAAACACTTTAGATAATCTGCGTTCTGTCAAATTAATCCAACCTAGACAAAAATACTCAATCCAGATGAGTTTTTTTTAAAGTCAAATTACTTTTTAACCCAGGCTAGATGTTATTTTTTTGCAGTTTCCTGTGTATATATACAGAGGTGCGAAGTACTTGAGTAACTTGAGTAACTTTTTAAAGAGTACTTTTCTAGCCACATACTTTCACCCCTACTTGAATAATATTTGTATTGAAGTAACAGTACTCTTACTCGAGTAAAAGTTGTGGTTCTTCTTCCCAGTGTGAGTCTAAAAGTGACAAAAGCTTACTTGAGTAATATTTGTATTGAAGTAACAGTACTCTTACTCGAGTAAAAGTTGTGGTTCCTCTTCCCTCTGTGAGTCTAAAAGTGACACTTTATCTGAACGTTTGTGTTTCTTGCAGCACATTCAGATATGATTTAGTTTATGTTTTGTCCCGATAGTTACTCTTTAAGTTACTCTTACTTGAGTAACTTAACTTACTTGGACCACTACTTTGTACTTCTACTTGCGCAATATTATTCTTCCTTCTACATCTTTCAAAGTAAATTTCATTAGTATATTAAAAGTTACACTAAAATTTCAAGCTCAATTTCGATACAAAGCAAAAGTAATTATAACTCGTCCTGACAGTTACTCTTTAAGCTACTTTTACTTGAGCAGAACTTTCCCCAAATACTTTTTACTCTTACTTGAGTAATTTCATGGACCACTACTTTGTACTTCTACTTACGTAATATTATTTTGAAGTAGACGAAGTAAAAGTAGTAAAGTACAAAAGTTTTAGGTATCTGTGCTTTACTTAAGTACATTTTACAGCGGATACTTTTACTTTTACATCAGTATATGTGAGAGGAGTATCTGTACTTTCTACTTCAGTACATTAAAGTACTTTTCATATGATTTGAGGAGTTATTTTTACCATGTGTTTGTGACTAAAGTTTTTGAGTTCAAGCTTCGGCTTTGGGCAATCTAAAATAAATGCACAAAATTCATGAGAAATGCCTCAAATGTTCCACAGTATGGCATTAAGAAATTGTATTGTGTTGTTACTGTGACCAAAATGTCTAATTTTAATCAATATCACTACATTAAAATGAACAATACTTTTACTTTTTACTCTTAAAGTACACATTTTTAAACAGGTATTTTAATACTTTTGCTTTAGATTTTTTCATACTTTTACTTGAGTAACTCTTTATCTCTGTATCTGTATTTTTACTTAAGTAATAAAGAGGAGTACTTCATCCAGCACTGCAGTACTTTTACTTAGTACTCTCCCACGTCTGACAGCACATACCAGCTCAGTATTGTGTTTGTCAGCCTTGTATATCTTCGAGTTGATTTGATTATTGTAGTTTGTCAAACCACTTTCAAAAGCAGGTAGCCTCTGTGCTCTAAATAAGTAAACAATTGCATCAATAAAGAGCTGAGGCCGAGCGGGACGTGAATCAGTCACAGCTGAAGATAAGACCTGAGAATCATTAACGTGTTTGTGCAGAAACTTTAGAGCCATGTCGTCGTCAGCAGATCTGTCCCATTATCTCTGCATCTGAGCTCATCATAAAGCCTCCGCCGACTGCTGACCTCCACAAACAGCAAACTCCACAAACCAGCTAACCTCCACAACCAGCTAACCTCCACAAACCAGAAAACCTCCACAATCAGCTAACCTCCACAAATAGCTAACCTCCACAAACCGCTAACCTCCACAAACCAGCTAACCTCCACAAACCAGAAAA
Organism: Periophthalmus modestus; assembly: GCA_019594935.1. Taxonomy (NCBI): domain Eukaryota; kingdom Metazoa; phylum Chordata; class Actinopteri; order Gobiiformes; family Gobiidae; genus Periophthalmus; species Periophthalmus modestus. The sequence continues at coordinate 32,232,734 of JAIEZT010000084.1, forward strand.
CCTCCACAATCAGCTAACCTCCACAAATAGCTAACCTCCACAAACCAGCTAACCTCCACAACCAGCTAACCTCCACAAACCAGCTAACCTCCACAAACAGCTAACCTCCACAAACCAGTTAACCTCTACAAACCAGCTAACCTCCACAAACAGCTAACCTCCAGAAACCAGCTAACCTCCACAAACAGCTAACCTCCACAAACCAGCTAACCTCCACACACAGCTAACCTCCACAAACAGCTAACCTCCACAAACAGCTAACCTCCACAAACCAGCTAACCTCCACAAACAGCTAACCTCCAGAACCAGCTAACCTCCACAAACAGCTAACCTCCACAAACCAGCTAACCTCCACACACAGCTAACCTCCACAAACAGCTAACCTCCACAAACCGCTAACCTCCACAAACCAGCTAACCTCCACACATAGCTAACCTCTACAAACAGCTACCCTCCAGAACCAGCTAACCTCCACAAACCAGCTAACCTCCACAGACCAGCTGACCTCCACAAACAGCTAACCTCCACAACCAACTAACCTCCACAAACCGCTAACCTCCACAAACCAGCTAACCTCTACAAACCGCTAACCTCCACACACAGCTAACCTCCACAAACCAGCTAACCTCCACAAACCAGCTAACCTCCACAAACAGCAAACCTCCACAAACCAGCTAACCTCTACAAACCGCTAACCTCCACACACAGCTAACCTCCACAAACCAGCTAACCTCCACAAACAGCTAACCTCCACAAACAGCTAACCTCCACAAACAGCTAACGTACACAAACCTCCACAGCGATATCACAGCCCTGCAAGAGAAACCCCTCCAGCAGAGGTTACACTTAGATATGCAACGATTAATCTGATTAACTAATTATGACCAGACCACTCTGGTTTAGTCCTGGTTTAGACCTGATTTAGTCCTGGTTTAGATCTGGTTTAGTCCAGGTTTAGACCTGGTCTAGTCCTGGTTTAGTCCTGGTTTAGACCTGGTTAAGACCTGATTTAGTCCTGGTTTAGACCTGGTTTACCCCTGGTTTAGATCTGGTTTAGTCCTGGTTTAGTTCTGGTTTAGTCCTGGTTTAGACCTGATTTAGTCCTCCTTTAGTCCTGGTTTAGTCCTGGTTTAGTCCTGGGTTAGTCCTGGTTTAGACCTGGTTTAGTCCTGGTTTAGTCCTGGTTTAGTCCCTGGTTTAGACCTGATTTAGTCCTGGTTTAGTCCAGGTTTAGACCTGGTCTAGTCCTGGTTTAGTCCTGGTTTATTTAGACCTGGTTAAGACCTGATTTAGTCCTGGTTTAGTCCTGGTTTAGACCTGATTTAGTCCTGGTTTAGATCTGGTTTAGTCCAGGTTTAGACCTGGTCTAGTCCTGGTTTAGTCCTGGTTTAGTCCTGGTTTAGACCTGGTTAAGACCTGATTTAGTCCTGGTTTAGACCTGGTTTAGACCTGATTTAGTCCTGGTTTAGACCTGGTTTACCCCTGGTTTAGATCTGGTTTAGTCCTGGTTTAGTTCTGGTTTGGTCCTGGTTTAGTCCTCCTTTAGTCCTGGTTTAGTCCTGGTTTAGTCCTGGGTTAGTCCTGGTTTAGACCTGGTTTAGTCCTGGTTTAGTCCTGGTTTAGTCCCTGGTTTAGACCTGGTTTAGACCTGATTTAGTCCTGGTTTAGTCCTGGTTTAGACCTGGTTTAGTCCTGGTTTAGTCCTGGTTTAGACCTGATTTAGACCTGATTTAGTCCTGGTTTAGACCTGGTTTAGTCCTGGTTTAGTCCTGCTTTAGTCCTAGTTTAGTCCTGGTTTAGTCCTGATTTAGTCCTGATTTAGTCCTGGGTTAGTCCTGGTTTAGTCCTGGTGAAAGATGCACTATGTAACATTTCTGGGGAGATGTCCGCCACCTGTTTGTCACCACAGAGATATTATTGCTTTGTCTTAAATGTCCCACAGTATGGCATTAAACGTATCTATGTTCATGGAAACACAAAATGTGTTTCATAAATCTCATCGTCCAATAGAAACAATCATTAGCCCTGTCGACCAATCAGAAGAGAGTAAAGTAAACTGGCTGCGGCCCAGGTTAAAATGACTTGATTGTGAATGTGCATCACAGTGTATTGCAGAGTGTAATGATTATACAAAGATCACCTCCAAAAACACAGTGTTATAACAAGGACCGCAACAAATACACCTCTAGAACTAAACTCTATTGCAATATGCAATTTTATTTATATAACACATTTAAAATACAACTTTAACTGCTTCACATAAACAACAGCAGACAAGAACAGATATAACAAATAAAACGTCCTGGTTTAAACCTGATTTAGTCCTCCTTTAGTCCTGGTTTAGACCTGATTTAGTCCTCCTTTAGTCCTGATTTAGTCCTGGTTTAGACCTGGTTTAGACCTGATTTAGTCCTGGTTTAGACCTGATTTAGACTTGATTTAGTCCTGGTTTAGTCCTGGTTTAGACCTGGTTTAGACCTGATTTAGTCCTGGTTTAGTCCTGGTTTAGACCTGGTTTAGACCTGATTTAGTCCTGGTTTAGTCCTGGTTTAGACCTGGTTTACTTCTGGTTTAGTCCTGGTTTAGATCTGATTTAGTCCTCATTTAGTCCTGGTTTAGACCTGATATAGTCCTCCTTTAGTCCTGGTTTAGACCTGGTTTAGACCTGATTTAGTCCTGGTTTTGAGTTTTGAATATTCTGCTGTTTTATTATTAACCTTTTCTTTTGTGAATGTGGAAGTTTAGGTTTTTCCCTGTGAAAGTTTAATGCAAAAGCAAAAGTACATGTTGACACAATCAGACCACTTTGCTCTGTCTGCATCACTTTGTGGCGAGCTAACGAGAGCGAGCCGTGTGCACCGTCGTCAGAGCCGATTGGCCGAGCTCTGGGTCCGCCCTGCTTCACTTTTATAACTGAAAAAACTAAAGCCGTGGCCAAAATCTGAAGGTGGAAACTAGCGATGAGCCGAAGGGTTTGTGAGAGCTGGGATCACTCAGTTACATAAGTAAAAGTACAGATACAAAAAGTTACTCAAGTAAAAGAGTCACATGAAAAAATCTGCATAAGTAAAAGTATTCAAATGTCTGTTTAAAAATGTTCTTTAAGACTTAAAAGTATTTCACATGTGAATGCAGTAATGCTGATTTAAATGATGTAGGATTGGGTCACAGTAACAATACTATAATTTTTTAAAGTATTTTGTGTACTTATTTCTGTTTGCTCGACAACTTTACTCAGGAAGTTTCCACGAACATGGTAAAAATAACATCTCAAATCATATAAAAAGTACTTTTTACTTTTCAGTCCAGTCCAGAAATGCAGTGCAGTAGAAAGTACAGATACTGCTCTCAAATGTAGTGAAGTAAAAGTGTGAAATGTGCTTAAGTAAAGTACAAATACCTCAAAATTCTACTTAAGTACAGTTCTTTGCTACTTGTACTTTGTTAGCTTCCACCATTGCCAGGACTAATTGTAAAATAGATCCTAGATTAAGTTTTACAGCTGCAAGAAACACTGGAAAAATGAGAATTAGCATTAGCATTACATTATGCTAACTTTTGAGATTTAAACAAAAACTGGCACAAAGTTCAGTGTCTCTCCATCAAAAAACATGGGAACAAACAGGCTTCAGTGTAGTTTTAAAGAGCTTTAAACGTGCACTTCAACATGGAAAATCTCTGCTACCTGCTCGTCTTCCATGGAGATGTAACCGCGTCGCCTGAAATGTTCCGCAGTCTAGCATTAAACTCATCTAATAAGATCTCTGGAAAGGCGAGGTGAGATCACGTGGTTCTCAGAGTATTCGTGAGCAATAGCAACACCTGGAAATAATGGATAAATACAAGATAGATATGTTTAATGCCATACTGTGGAACATTCCAGGCAAAACAGTAACATCTCTGTGGAGACAAGCAGGCAGAATACAGAATAGAAAAGTTAGATATTTGACTTTTTGCGCTCGAATGTTCTTTTTCACTCAAAGTCACAGCTCTCAGGACTACAAGCCTGGACTATTCACTTTCACTGTTCAACGCTGCCATCGTGTGGTCTGGCATGGTAGTGCAACATGTTTCTGCACAGTACTCAATATCGCTCTTGCTCCACATTAAATAGATGAAATGTCCTGCTTTTATACAACTGTGTGTGAGTACAACGCTCTGAAGACAAAAGTGGTCAATGCAAATGTAAGAATCCAAATCTCATGCTAAAACAAAATGCTAAATGACAGGTACAGGTGGCGACGGTGAAACGGGGTAAAGGACGGTGGTGCAACATGCAAAGGAGACAAAGAAACCGACGAGAAAACGATAAACCTGGTACAAAGCACAGGGCGAGAAACAGAAATAAAACGATGATCAGAGCTTTGCGGGTTGAGAGGGGGCTGGACAATGAGCTAATGTTTTATTATTGAGCAGGTAAAATGAATGAGTGAGTATAGTTCTGAAGTTAAAACCAGTTTTGACATTCACTTTCAGGGCTGGGTCTCCATTCTCTTTTATTTATTTTTTCCTTTCTTTTCTCTTTCCCTCTTTCCTCTTCTTTTTTTTTAAATCTTTTTTCCCTTCTTCCTTTTTCTTTAAATAAATAATTGGATAACCTTCCTCTCAACATTTCTGCCCTATACTCAAGCTAATACTATTTGCAAATTATGTTATTACTTTACTCTTAAGCCTTATGTTGAATACTGTGAGTTACAAACATTGACGTGAACTTGTTTCTCAGTAAAAATGCGACACATGCTTATTTTAAGGTGTCTACCCTGGAGCTTGTTACTTCTGTTCAAGCATCTTTTTAGTGACGTCTTCTACCATCATGTGAACAGTTAACAGTACATCCATTTATGACTTTGTATGGACAGTATGTAAATTTAGTTTTCTTATAGGACCATCTTTAGATAGTACCTTTCTTGGGGTATAAGTACTGGATGGCTCCTGTAAACTCTCTAACACACAATCTCTTCCTGCATTGTGTTCGAGGCTGCAGCATTTACTTTACAGATCTTAGTTTCATTAGACATATTTCATTGATTACTTTAAAAATAACTGGACATGGGCGGGTCAGGCGTGCGTGTCTGTGAAGTTGAGGTATGGTATCTACCGTCAGTATATTTTGTTGCTAAGAAACTGTCTTCACTGCGGTATCTGCGAACTCTACATGCTCTTCACACACACTAATCAATACTTAAACTGTCAACCTCAGACTGTATAAAAAAGTGGAGTGAGTGTGACGTCGCCCACAGCGTTCGGCTCCAGTCAAATGAAGCTCGTCGAAGCTAGAGGAGTTATATCAGCTAATTTGGAGTCGATTTCCATATTTGGAATTCAGACAGTGAGTATCATAGCAACCAAAGAGCCAATCAGGAGCCAGGCTGTTTAACCCTTTAAGGACTGAGCACATTATAGATCATTATATCTTGCCTAGACTTTTCTTTTTCTTTTTTTAGCCATAAAAATCATGTTAAAGGAAGTTTCAACATGAACTTTTGCCTTTTTTTACACAACTACCTCTATTTTACACCTTTATCCATCCTTATTTTTCCTTTGACGCATCAAATAACTGACTGGGAGAATCCCGGCGGCTCCTGCGCTCTGATCAGTCGTCTTCGAGAGCGACATAAGCACATTACCGTAATGACAGTGACATATTTAAAGAGCCTCATGCCTCTGCTTTGAGACGCCGTTTGAATTTACATGAAGCACAATTGGTTGCGGAGTTATGGTGATGGAAAGTCCGCAACAGCGAGTCTATCGACGGCGATAGTATCTGACGCTATAGGGTTAAGATGACACTCTTTCCTGCCCACTGGTTTAGCACTGAGTGAGCGCTTAGCAACACTGTCAATCAAACCTGTTGCTAACGCTAGTAGGAGCAACCTGATTTGTCTCATATCTTGATTTACAGACAAAATCGCTAAATAAAAGCATCAGGATCATGTAGAGCGGGTTAATACGAACATTTAAGGCCAAAATGACGAGTCTGACAGCAGCAGTTACAGAGAGAGAGGGCAGGTATTCAATAGAAAGTGGACTGGAGCCAGAGTTGATGGAGCCGGAAGTGCGCACATGCTCACTTCCTATTTGGAACGCGGCGCCTAGCAGGTCAATTGTTTCTTTTTTGTGATCCAATGTGATGTTACAGGATGCAAGAGCCAGATTTCATTATTATTTTTGCCACAAAGTATCCAAAAGATCATTCACAAATGTTTAACCTGATGCTTTTCTATCAGTGGCCTGTAGATTATTACTATTATTGGCCTAGACACTCATTTGAGGAGGTATAGATACTAAAAAAGGCACATTTCCAGACAGAAATTAACCTTTCCTGAAGCTTTAGACTGATCTTGAGCTGCATCTTTCACAATTATAAGACACATAGACTAGTATAAGCACCATGGACACTATGAACCTACTGGACACTGAGGATTACACAGATATGATGCTGAAAATCACATTCTATCGTCTAAATAAAGAGCTCTATTCATAAGTATCGACACTAGGATGTGGTGATGCCATCTAAAACCTACCTGTACAGTGAAAGTGCAGTGTCCCATTGCATCCATACATCCAGCCCAGCCAGGCTCCTGACCTCAGTGCGAAACCAGGGGCCACTGTCAGAGAGGAGGGGCCGATCACAACAGTAACAGAGCCGAAGGACCACAGTACAGAACCAGGGGCCGCTCGACAGTACAAGGGAGGGGCCAGTCTAACGCTCAGAGGAGGGGGCCCCGAGCAGCTAAGGGCCACTGCATTAGGGTAATCCACTAATGCCTGTCACAATGAGATTTGATTGGGCTGAAACTGCAGGATTACTGTTGTTCGAACTGTAAAAGACTGAAAAACTTCCTCTCTTCAAATGTAAGAGAGCAGAAGAAGAGAGGGGTCAGCGCTTTATAATAACTACACTTTAATTAGCCTTAATAAAGCATGAACAAGGACTTAAATCATAATGTATGATTCAGGCTTAGGGGAGGCCTGTCATGATAACACATTTCAAAGCATGATATAAGTTCGTGTTGCTGTATATTTCCATGATTTTGAGAAAAGAAAATATATACAATGTAAATGGGGAAAAATAAAAAATAAAAAAATAAAATAAGTAAAAGAAAGGAAAAAAATAAACTAAAATAAAAAAAATAAATAAATAATAATAATAATAATAATGATAATAAATTAATACAAAATGTGTTGTGAAGCCCAGTTGTTTATCATTATTTAATTTATTTTACCAATTTTAAATATACACTGCATCATTAGAAGGCCTGAGCTGGAACTAATAAAAATCACATTGAACTAATAATCAGCCAGTGAGAAATCAGTGACAAAGGAAAATAAATGGAATGTAAATGGGGAAAAATAAATAAATAAAAATAATTGTAAATGCTCAGATCTCACCTTCTTACATAAAAATGTCAAATATTATTGTGTCAGGCCTAGATTAATACTTAATGAAGGGTTTAGGTTAAGAGTTGGGGTCAGGGTAACACTTAAGCATCTACTAAACCTAAATCATTCTTAAGAGACTTTTAGTTTTTATGAATGAAAGGTCAAATCTGACACTATACTGACCCATTTGAGACTAAATGAGACCAAATCAAAGTCAGAGAGAGCCATATGTTTTTTCAAGTAAGATAAAAGTAAATCAACAGTTTGCAGCTATTAGCACATAACAATATGTATCATTTTGTATTTATGTGAGCTTTGTGGACTTATTTGAAGGGTTTTTAGGGAGTCTGAGGGGGTTTTGAGTAAATTACTGCATATATAACTTCCTGCATTCTGCTGTGTTTTATGTGTCATATTTACTCTACAAAATGATCCTTATTCTTTCTGATTTTATACATGGGATTTGCTCAGACAAATAGACACAAGGATGTTTAAATCCAGGCTCAAACGGTTCTGTTTATCTGTGCATATTTTATTCTGCACTCTGCTCTTTGAATGTTCATTTTATGATGATTATTTCTGCTTTGATTTGTTGTATTGTGATTTTAATGTCTTTCTTATTCTGTAAAGCACTTTGAATTACTTAGTACTATACAAATAAACTTGCCTTGCCTTTAAAAAAACAAATAAATACAAATCATTTCAATAGAATGAATACTCTTTGGTCTGCTACGAATACAAACAAATACAAACTTAATAAAGTATATTTTTCTCAATTAAAGTGCAAAGAGCCGCACTGGAGGTTTTAAAGAGCCGCATGTGGCTCTTTAGACAGTGGCTCCAGAAGCTTGTCCACCCTCAGAGCTCTCAAAGCGTTTTACATCAAGGAAACAGGGGAAGTATGGGTTATTTTTCTGTTCTACAAAGAGATTTGAGCTGCAGAAGGTTGGATTAAAATGTCTATGACTCATTACAGACACAACTGACCCCTTAAGTGTTCATTCAGCTGTTTATTTCTTGCAGTTCATATTTTTTTATTTTGTTTAGAAGAGGTTTTGGGGATATTTCTGCTTTATGGTTTGGTTTGAGATACTATCGTTTATCATCATCATGTTTACTTGAGTAATATGTGACAGGTCTACAGACCGCTCAAGCAATCATGTTTTCATGTTTAGAGCAGGATCTGAACCACCAACCTTTGGATCAATGGAAAAACACTCAACACCCAACTGAGCAACAAAGGCTTTGTTCCAGCTTTATTGAGGCTAAATAAGTTGTAGTTATTATGAAGTGTTATTGAAATGTGTCCTCTGCATTTAACCTATCCTTCAGTGTCTCTGGGTTAAACCTGTGAGGAGCAATGGGACCCAGAGGGACCCAGAGGAACCCAGAGGGACCCAGAGGGACCCAGAGGGACCCAGAGGGACCCAGAGGGACCCAGAGGAACCAAGAGGGACCCAGAGGGACCCAGAGGGACCCAGAGGAACCAAGAGGGACCCAGAGGGACCCAGAGGAACCAAGAGGGACCCAGAGGGACCCAGAGGGACCCAGAAGGACCCATCTCCAGACCTGGGCCAGGATCCCGGACAGGGCTGTAACAGGCGGAGCAGGCAGTGCAGTGTGGTCGGTGCTGTGATGGTGTCAGACTTGTGTATTAGACCTACTCTAAAGTAGGTTTAGTGTTTAAATGTTGTATTGACCTGTCTGGGCTTCTGGAGATGGTCTGAGGACTATATTTCACCAGAGAGTTTGTGCAACACTTGTTTGCACGTGGTAAATGGTCACATTTTTATATAGCGCTTTTTCACCTTCGAGGCCTCAAAGCACTTTACCAGTGCTTTACGGAGCTTTAAGCTCTGCTCGGTCCTGACTAGAACCAGGAAGTACTTCACACATGTGTCCTGTGCTCAGGTCTCTGGCTCCTGTGGCTCAGAGACTTTAAAGCAGCTCTGCTCCTGAACAAGTCTCTTCATGAACCAGCACCAAAGAACATCTCCCACATGTTAGAGTCACACGAAACATCTCACACTCTGAGGACTAAACCAGAACTAAACCAGGACTAAACATGGAGAATCAGTGTTTCAGTTTTGTGCAGCTAAAACCTGGAACATTCTTCCTGAAGATGTGACACGGGCCTCACTTTGACAATGTTTAAATCCAGACTCAAAATGGTTCTGTTTAGCTGTGAATACGACTAAAAGGGTTTTATTCTGCACTCTTCTCTTTGAAAGTTAATTTTATGATGATCATTTGTGACTATTTATGTTTTGATTTGCTGTATTGTGATTTTAACGTCTTTCTTATTCTGTAAAGCACTTTGAGTGACTTTGTGTGCCAATTGCGCTGTAGAAATAAACTTGCTTTGCCTTGCATCAAAGAACTACTCACACATTCATACAGCAGAGTACGCAGACACTGGGGCGAGGCGGGTTAAGTGTCTTGCCCAATGACACAACAGCAGCATTCATCTGTGGGAGCTGGAACTGCACCGCTCAGACAGGACCCAGTACCAAAGCTTGCACTACGGCACAGCAAACACCTCTTATCACCGGCCCAACTGCAGGGTTATTTTGCATGAGGTTGATGGGAAAACCCAGACACAGGGAGAATATGCAAACTTAACAAAAAGGCCTGACACAATCCAGGATCTTCTTGTTTTATGGCAACATTGATAACACTTCTGCCACTGACATAGAGGCAAAAACGTAAGATTTTTGCAGATTGATCAGCATCAGAAATGTGGCTACTTTTCTAACATCAGGAAGACAGTTCAGATCTGAAGTGCACAAAGTAGAGAGCTGCAACACCAAACAGGGAATTTTGAAAACATACGAAACCTAAAGTCTGAGCTCCACAGTTTGTTGTCACTCGTTTGCATAGTTAATATGTCACTTCAATCTGGAACATTCCCAAGAGCTTTGAAAACTACAGTTATCAAGCCTCTCCTAAAGAAGAGCAGTCTCGATGCCACAATATTGAACAATTACCAACCAATCTCAAATCTGTCGTTTTTTAGGCAAAGTCCTTGAAAAAGTTGTTTCCTAACAGCTTATTTTAACTTCTCCAAATGACCAGGTCCTTCCATATTTTCCAGTCGGGTTTTAGACCCACCACAGACTGAGATGCTCTTATCAAGGTGACATCCTCCTGACACTGATGCAAAGTCTCAGTGTTGATCCTGTTAGATCTGAGTCTTTGACTCTGTGGACCATGATCCTCTTACAGAGACTAGAGGACTGGGAGGGCATCTGTAGTACGGCACTAAACTGGTTCAAGTCCTATCTAGAAAACAGGGAGTTCTTTGTTGAAATTGGAAAATGTGTCTCAGATAAAATGTCCCTGAGCTGTGGGGTACCCCAGGGGTCAATCCTGGGACCCCTGTTGTTCAATCTCTACATGCTGCCCCCTACAGGCCAGTTAATACACAGCAATAATGTGTCCTACCACAACTCTGCAGAGACTCTCAGGTGAATATGGACCAGTGGATTCACTCTCACACTGCATCAGATCAGTGTGTGGATGAAAACAACCTTCTCCAGCTGAACTCAAACAAGACTGAAGTCATTGTCTTTGGCCACAGAAACAGAGAGAACGTGTCAGCAGTCACCTCCAGTCTCTCTCTCATCAAATCAGTAACATCTGCAGCTTTTTACCATCTAAAAAACGCTGCAAAATCAAAGGCAAACTGTCAAAACCAGACTTAGAGAGACTTATCCTGCATTTGTCTCCAGTGGGACGTCCTGCTCACTGGCCTCTCTAAACGAGCCTGAAGACAGCTGCAGTACGTCCAGAACACTGCTGCTCGGGGCCTGACTAGAACCAGGAAGTACGAGCACAGACGTAAAAAGTAAAGTAGTAAATAAACTAGTGTCCTGAGTATAAGACCTTCCCTCCTGTCACTTCTTTTTGCTGTTTGAACACAGGGCTGTGGGGAGTTTACACCGAGAGTCTGACAGAGCCACAGTCTGAGCTCCGTCTGTCCCGGGACGAGTACAGATCCATGTGTGTCTCTAAGGAGCTGTACGAGGAGCCACCCCACTGTGGGCCACACTCTAAACCAATACTGCACTTTACCCATCAGGGGGCGCTACAGTGAAACAGTCACATCTTTAAGTCACATGTCCTGCCTGGTTCAGCTTTAAATGAGCATCACTAGAGCAGGCGACGATGACACAGTTTATGCAGCGAGAGGAATGAAAGAGAGGGAGAAAAGAGAGGGAGAGAAAGAGAGAAAGAGAGGGAGAAGAGAGAGAGAAAGAGAGGGAGAGAAGAGAGGGAGAGAAGAGAGAAAGAAAGAGAGGGAGAGAAGAGAGGGGGAAGAGAGAGAGAAAGGGAGAAGACAGAGAGAGAGAAAAGGAAGGGAGGAGGAGAGAAAGAGAGGGAGAAGACAGAGAGAGAAAAGTAAGGGAGGAGGAAATAAAGAGAGGGAGGGAGAAGAGAGAGAGAGAGAGAAAAGGAAGGGAGGAGGAGAGAAAGAGAGGGAGAAAAAAGAAAGAGAAAAGGAAGGGGGAGGAGAGAAAGAGAGGCAGGGAGAAAAGAGAGAAAGAGAAAAGGAAGGGAGGAGGAGATAAAGAGAGGGAGAGAAGAGAGAAAGAGAAAAGGAAGGGAGGAGGAGAGAAAGAGAGGAAGAAGACAGAGAGAGAGAAAAGGAAGGGAGGAGGAGAGAAAGAGGGATGGAGAAGAGGGAGAGAGAGAAAAGGAAGGGAGGAATAGAGAAAGAGAGGGAGGGAGAAGAGAGAGAGAGAGAAAGAGAAGTAGGGAGAGAGAAGGGAGGAGAGAAATGCAGAGAAAGGAGAGAAATAGAGAGAAATATAGAAAGAAGGAAGGAGGAGAGAAATAGAGAGAAAGAGAAGAGAGGAGAGAAATAGAGAGTGAAATATAGAGAGAAGGGAGGAGAGAAATAGAGAGAGAGAGAGAGAGAGAATAGAAGCATGGAGGAAAGGAAGGGGAGGAAAAAGAGAGAGAGAGAGAGAGAAAGATACTACACTACTATACTTGAAGTGCATTCCTCAGCAGTAGAAATATGGAGCTCTTTGGCCGAGGTGATGCTTGGACTCGAGGGGCAGTGATGATTTGCTTAGACGGGATGAGCTCTCTCTCTCACTTTCTCTCTCTCTCTCCTTCTCTCTTTCTCTCTCTTTCTTACACCCGCCCACACGGCTCCTGTCTGCTCTGCTCTCACTGTGATGCTCTTTTGCTGCTCTGGATCATGTTTCATCTGGGTCCTAAATGCTTAATGTCCAAATCGACTTTTTAGAGCTTTCGATCATGTTATTGCGCCATTCCTTCATCAAAAACAGGCCTGAAGTGGTTTTATATTCATCCATGTTTGAGTAATATTGTGAAAAAAAAAAAAAAAAAATAAATTATGTTATTTTCTGCAAATATAGCATTTTTAAAACAATAACTTGACTATGAAATAAAAATCCATGGCCCATCGTTGCCCACATCGCCAAAAGAGAGACTCCACAGTTACGGAAAGTGAAACAGACACGACATAAAAAGTTAAATGAAGCCAAAATACCAACGCAAATACGATACTACCTCATTTGAAATAACAGAAAGGGCTCCTGTTTGTTTGTCACGGTGGATGTGGGTCAAACAGAGGCTCAGAGCTGCAGAGGTGAAGGATGTGACATAAATGCTGCGTTTCACATGGAGCTCACTGCACACACCACAGCTGCTCTTTAAGGACCGAGCTGGAGGCTTATGACACATGATTCAGTCAAACAAGCTATTTCTGGCTAATTATCTTTAACTCTGAAATGCCTTGAGTGAAATATTCATAAGTATTTAAAGGGACAGAAGGTAGTCTGCACTCTAGTGGTTTAAAAAGGTTACTACAATCACAGCCTGAAACAGACTCAACCCAAGTACAACAGGACCATTAAAACGAGGGCTTTTCTCATATATATGAACGAAACATTCAAACTCCAGGTCGATACTAAGGAAGAGACTCGATACTAACACCGATTTTGATAGCACAACGATAAGAATTTAAGAAACACTCTTTATTTAGACAATAGAATGTGATTTTCCATGTTAAATGTTCATACTAGTATCGATACCTGCTCAAATGAGGATCTAGTTTCGAGTATCTAGTTTTAGTCTCGTTAGTATCTGCTTTTTGATACTTTTGTCAAACCTGTACATAAATAATCTCGCGAAACGAAACCAAAAAAGCGACGTGGTTCGTGCAGGACTGAACGCTGCAGCTGTGTTTCCTCGTCGTTCACTTTCTCTCAGTCGTGTTTCAGTGATTCCTGCTCATGGATCTGCACTTGCAAAAAATGTAAAAATCCAGACTTTGGTTCATACATGATCAGAAATATCAAACTGTTTGTGTTATTAATGGAAATGTGTGTGTCCTGTGCTCTGACTTTTGTGCTAAAATCAGATCTGAGCCTGTGTCCAGAGCCTCCAGATTCACTCTCTGAGCTGCACAGGCTGCACTAGCTCTGATCATGACTGTTCTGCAGGTGTTAGGGTTTAAGTGGAGACTATTCAGATCAGACAGAGGCATTTTAGGTTTAAACCGACTCGATTTCAGCTTTAAAACTGGCAACACAATCGAGTCAAAGTCAAGTTTATGACATTTAAAATCTAAATCTTACCTACAGTTCCTTTAACTTTAAAAGGGTTTTATCTTCGATTAGATTGACAAGATTCTGTTTTTGGGGTTTAGTGTTTATGGTGTGGCGTTTTTCTTTGCACTACTGCGAAATTTGTGGTTATGTTTTGGCAAAATGAAAAGATTTGAGCCTTAGAAGGTCGAATTATCCTCCTGAGACCTGGCGTCATCATAATTGGATGACACATTTTGGGTTGTCTAGGAGAAGAACAACAGCATACAAGAACACAACAATGCAAAATGTTCAATTTAGAATATTTTTAATAGTCTAGAATGCTCAGAATATTGTTATAAATTTATTTTTTGTAAAGGCACATGTCTTCCTGCACCTGTCAGCAGCTCTTCACATTGTTTCCAAGAGGCACAATTGTTTTTACTCAGGACAAACGTCGCGGTGTTCAGACACTTAATAAATAGTTTTTGCAAATCAAATGCAAATACAGAGGCAAACTAACGACTAAAGTGTTAAATTCTGCTGTTTATTTATTGCAGCTCATCTTTTTTAACAATATTGTAGATTTAGAACAGTTTTTGTGGTTCAAATCTGCTCTTGGGTTTTAGTTTCAATATTATCGTCTACATTTACTTCAGATATATCGAACTTCAAAGTGCGTTATCGTGACAGACCCGCGTTTGATCATCTATTACACGGGTAACTATGGAAACGCTGGGTCATTTACATTAGAAACATTTGTTGACTTCATATTTCTTGCACTTTTCAGATCTCCAGGCGGCAGAACGAGACGCCACAGAAACAACAACAGCAACAGCTCCTCCTGCCGCTCTCCACACCATCTGACGGCATTACCCACAATCCCTCACACCTGTTTACCATCACACACGGCCAAACTCTGCCGTTACAATGACCCACATTCACAAAATACATCTTCAGTCTGAGTCGGTAGAACACTGTGGAACATTTCAGACAAAGCGCACCTTAAAAATCGTGAAATATCATGAATGAAAACAGTAAAAGCAGCACTAATTGTTCTGGTGGAGCATCAGCCACCTGCTTAGATACATTATTGCATGATAAAGTTCCACAGTATGGCATTAAATGTAATGTATCTCCATGGAAAGGCAAGCAGAAGGTTAGATCTATGGAGAGGCGACGCAGCTAACAATGAAAATGCCTATTTTTTAACACATTTTTGAGCAAAAAAAAAAAAAAAAACTCTTACTAAAATCCATGCTATAAAGATCAGTTTAATGCCATTCTGTGGAACTTTCCAACTGAAGCAACAGCATCTCCATGGAGACAAGAAGATGGCAGACCCACACTACAAAAGTTACTTAGTGCATCTTTAAATGATCTCTAAGTGGTACAAGTAATCAATCTAACCTGGTTAAAACTACTAAAAAGTAAGATTTATACTTTTAAATTCAAGTCATTTCAACATTTCAGCTCTAAAATCCCTTTGTTATCACCAAACCAACACACAAAATCTCTACTGTCTTACATTTATCTATGTCACCTCTTGCATTATCATCACATAAGTCACAATACAACACAATACAACTCCTTAGAACTCGATACAAGCCGAAAGTCCCATTAAAAACCTCTCTGTGTGACATTAACCAGGACACGAGCCCAACAGCTGCTGCTCTGTCCCTGTTTCTCACCTCCTTCGCCTCCGATCACAACAAAAGCCTCTTACCGTAAGTCCTCTCTAGTCGAGCACTCACTTGCGAATTCACATTGACCATTTCTTCTCGGTTCTTTGTCCTAAACAAGTCCAAATGTGACAGTTTTCCACCATAAATAACGTTTTTCTTGCGGTGCGGCAGCGTGAGAAGGCAGTTGCTGGAGCAGGTAGGGCCTGGGTGCTGCCTGTTATCTTATTGATTTTCCTAATCTGGGCGGGGAGGTTAAACAGTAACTAAAGGACTTGTATGGACACCCATCTATAGCGGCGGTAACCATGCCAACGCGATGATAGAAACTCAAATACACATAAAGTTATGATGCACGCTCTGCCTCGTTCTAACCCCAGGTGGGCAGGAGGAATCACATTTAGCTTGTCTCAAAGGGGATGTTATGGTTTTGTCTGAAATGTTCCACAATATAGCATTAATCTGTTAACTATATAACTTTTTTTTTTACAGCTTTTTAAAAACATCTGTTCTTTTTGTGAGCGCTTTCCCACTGATCCAACTTGTCTCATAGCGCAACAAGCTTAATGCCTTACAGTGGAACATTCTCGGCAAAGCAATAACATCCCCACAGAGACAAACTGGTGACGGAAAAGTTCCTTACTGCGGCTTTAAGTGTCGGTGTTTTTGATATTATTAACAAAGCTGCAATTTACTTTTCTACAAGTTACTAACAAACCCAAGATGGCGGCAGCACAGACGCAGCGACCACGAGCTCTGAACCTGAACTGACTCAATCTGTCAAAAAACAAATAACTAAAGAAACAAAAGAGCAACGAAAAGAGAGGGATGGAAGGAGAAAGAGAGGATATTTAAATAAAAAAAAAACATTTAACAAAAGGAAAAACATTGAAGCATCGCTAAGAAAAAAAAAATCTCTTCTTTCTCATTTATTTCTTTAGTTTTACTGTTATATTACTTACTACACATACACCCACGCAGTTTATTTAAGTCTATTTTTTAATTATTTTAAGCTATTTATCTCTTATCTTGTTTTATTGCATGTACCATTTGCCTTCTGTCTTTAACTGTGCGGTGCAATACTGGAATTTCCCCACTGTGGGACCAACAAAGGCAAATCTTATCTTATCTTATTATTCGTACTGTCTCTAATATCACAATAAAACTAAATAAAAACCTGCTTTAGTTTCAGCTGCTGCTCAGACTTTTACTGTTTGTTCACTGATGCTCGTGTTCACACTGGGGTTATATTTGGTGTTTTATTTTACATCAAAACTCTGCTTTAAACATTTGTCGTCTTGAATTTCTCTTGAATCTCTGAATTACTTGATATATGAATGTTTACTTTAACACTGGGGTTTTGAATGTGTTTAACAAATCTCTCAAAGCGCTTCGGTGTCGGCAATTATTAATATATTTCAATGATTTGGTGGTGTGGTGGTAACATGCGTAGCCACAACTGCCCTGGGACGAACAGCGACTTGGCAAACCATCGACAACCATCATGAACCGCTCACACATAAATATAACGGTGCACTCTCCTTCTCATCCTAACGGCTCACGCTGGATCGTTCTGCATTTACTACAAAATCTGCGCTGATAAACTTCTATTGTGGCCACAGCTGCTGGAAGCGAAGCGAGGCTGCCAGTCTGCGCCATCGGTCCCTCCCACCACCACCAGTCACTCACGCACACACGCTACATTCTTACTAGTCAAGTGTCGGTGATGAAGTGTTTTGCTTGACAGGTTTAGAGCTCGAAGACACTGAAGAACGGGTCAAAAGCAGAGGACAACGTCAAAAACAAATACACTAAACCAAACCTATTCGCAAAATGGACTTTTCAGAGTTTTTAACCATGATCTAGCTGTGTCTCCTTGCTATTCATCCTCACAAAGTTGCATTTGAGTAAGCTTTAATCGGTTATTTTCAAGACGCCATTTTGCTGATCAACCCCCGTTTTCACCCCCACTGCGACCTACTTATTTCCTTCCCTTTTTTGTTTTCTTAATCGATGATACTTGCAGGATTCGGCAGTGTCACTTTGGTACAAATGAATAAAAATCTGCTACTCGCTAGTGTGATGTGCAGCTGTCCATAGGGGGCGCCGACAGCTATATGGCTCTTTATGGTGACGTCAGCTCCCATTCAGTACCGGGCGTACTTGTTTCTTTTATTAAGTCGTTTCAGATGAATATATTGTGATTTAAATGTGTAAATTATAACGTAACGATCCAGGGGTGTCATAGATTTTAGCACAATAGGTCGTCTTTAGTTGAATATTTTGCTGCATTTATTTTGATTATTACAGAAAACTAACTTAAGTCAACAGTACTTTTATTTGAATACTCTGCCCATTACTGCAAATACGAGGAAAAGCCATTCATCACACACAAATATGTTTAGAAATGTGTCTGAGTGAGTGAGAGAGGGAAAGTTTGCAGGAGGAGAGGCCCGTAGAGAGACAGAGGAGTGGAGAATGTACCAAAGGTGTAGAGTAAACTGTGACCTGACGCCTTTCTTTTGAACCAGAGCGAGGCACTTCACGTCGAGGCTGAAAACAACATGGAAGAAACACTCTGTCCCACTGTGAAGAGTCAATATGTGTGTGCGGCGGAGTGGAGTGTTTTCAAACCTGTGGACACACGTCTAGAACGAAAAGTGGAAGTAAAACTAAAACATTGAGCAAGTCTTCTGCAAAAAATCTCTCTAAATTTTAAGTTTTTGGGTTTGGCTCCAGTCAAAAGAAACTCATCGAGGCTAGGAGTTATAGCGGCAAATTTGCTCCATATTTGGAATTCCGACCGCGAGTATCATAGCAACCAAAGAGCCAACCCAGAGCGAGGATTTTACGGACACGATAGCGAAATAAAAATGCCAGGATCATATAGAGTGGGTTAAAACGAACATTTTAAGACCAAAATAACGAGCTGGACCGCAGCGGTTATAGAAAGAGGTGCGATAGTTTTTCAATAGAAAGTGAATCAGAGCCAGAGTCGGAGGCGTTAGAAGCGCACCCATGATCACTTCCTGTCTAGAACACGACGGCTAGCAGGTTAGCTATGTCCATTTATATATACAGTCTATGTTTTCTAGTTTTTCATGTATTATTTGCGGATATCTTGCTGTCAGAAAGGCCAATAAACTACATCTTTACTGCAAAACCTACTGTTTGAAGGTGGTATTGCTTTGCCAGGAATGTTTCGCAGTGCGGCATTAAAAGTATCCATTTTGCATGTACGCAATTACAGCTGTTGTGTGGCTGAACACCTTGAAAAAAGCGCATCCTTACTGGGAACTTTTGTTTGTCTCAGGAGGGTGAAAAGTTACAGTAATAAAAGGTTGATTGACATGTTGATCTAAATATGTTATGTGGTAGCAGTTAGTGTAATAGTGTATTTGAACCGTGTGGTCTTGTGTTCATTTTGTTGTTGTGCGCTCTGTTTTTCAAATAAAGATCATATAATTGAACCTTTTGCGTCGCTATTGTCTTCTTAACAGTTAAACGTTCTCCTTTTGCCGTTCCTCTGCAGCTGCCGTGTGTGAACTTCTCCCGTGTTTGTTTCTCTCGTATATTTTAAGACCATAAACGCAGCATTAGCGCTTTACACTTTTATTGCAGGGGCAGGCTCGGTGCACAGATGTGACGAGGGCAGATACAGGGAGAGGAGTAACGCACATTTATGGTGTAGTATTTAAAGCTCCATTAAATCGGAATGAGAAATTGATTCTATTTTATGCATATGTAGAAGTTTAACGGGTCATCAGAACATAGTATAGTGCAGTGGTTCTCAAACTGTGGTGCGCAGGATTCCTTTGGGGTTAGTTATACTGTATTTGGAATAATGCAATCATTTTTATTTATATCCAGTTTGACATTGGTTGAGTTGTGTTTTAGTGTTTGTTTTAGTCCATTTTTGACTGGGTTCGGTCTTGTTTAGTCCTGGTTTAGTCCTGGTGTAGTCCAGATGTAGTCCTGGTTAAGTCCGGGTTCAGTCCTGGTTCAGTCCTGGTTCAGTCCTGGTTTAGTCCTTGGTTTGGTCCCTGGTTTAGTCCTGGTTTAGTCCTGGTATAGTCCTGGTTCAGTTCTGGTTCAGCCCTGGTTTTGTCTTGGCTTAGACCTAGTTGAGTCCTTGTTGAGTCCTGGTTTAGTCCTGGTTTAGTCCTGGTTTAGTCCTGGTTTAGTCCTGGTTTAGTCCTAGTTTAGTCCTGGTTTAGTCCTGGTTAAGTCCTGGTTCAGTTCTGGTTCATCCCTGGTTTTGTCTTGGCTTAGACCTAGTTGAGTCCTGGTTGAGTCCTGGTTTAGTCCTGGTTGAGTCCTGGTTGAGTCCTGGTTTAGTCCCTGGTTTAGTCCCTGGTTTAGTCGTGGTTTAGTCCTGGTTTAGTCCTGGTATAGTCCTGGTTCAGTTCTGGTTCAGCCCTGGTTTTGTCTTGGCTTAGACCTAGTTGAGTTCTGGTTGAGTCCTGGTTGAGTCCTGGTTTAGTCCTGGTTTAGTCCTGGTTTAGTCCTGGTTTAGTCCTGGTTAGTCCTGGTTAGTTATATCTGGGTGACAGTTGCTCAGTTGGTACTGTGTTCGCCCTCTGATCCAAAGGTTGGCGGTTCGAAACCCGCCATAAAAACATCACTGGTAGAGTAGTTCAATTCCCACAGATAAGTACCATCATTGTGTCCTTGGGCAAAACACTTAATCCACAATGTGTGTGAATGGGTGACTGGTTCCTTGATGCAAAGCGCTTTGAGTGCCTTGAAGGTGGAAAAGCGCTGTATAAATCCATCTATCATCAATTAGACCTGGTTTAGATTTATGGCCGGGCAGCGTTCATGTTTAGTCCAAGTTTTCTCCTGATGAAGTCCTAGCTTAACCTACTGTAATCCTAATCCTATTGTTTAGACCTGATACAAGCCCAGATCAGAAAACACTTGTGAGAGGTTGTCATGGTGCAATCGTGTGGCTCACCTTATAGCAAGAAGGTCCTCAGCCCCAGAACTGAGCGGGGTCTTCAGTTGTAGAGTTTGCATGTTCTTTGTGTGTCTGCTCCTCACCAAAATCCTGTCTCCAGATCTGTTTGGGTCCCCTGGCTCCAGATCTGTTTGGGTCCTCAGGCTCCAGATTTGTTTCCACTGCCTCTAAGGACATTTATGTATATTGTTAAAATGCAGAGAACAACCTTCACAACATGGATAATAAAGTGTAACTATAAACTATTCCTAAAATAAATACAGAGGTCACATGGTATAAATGCATGTACAAAATGAAGGTTACAGTTTGTAGTTTTGTTTTGGATAGAATGCACGTTATATTTTCTGTTTTTTAGACCTGTGACACGTTTTTTCTACACTTACCTTATCAATTTTTGAGTTTCACATGAACAACAGATTTTATATTTTATTTGAGGACATATTTTACACGGAAATATAACGTATATACTGCAAAATAAACATATTCAAACTGTAAATTATAATTTCTTTTTTTTTTTTTTTTTAATTTAGCTTACTTAGCTATTCCACTTTGCTAACTTCCTCAACTCCTCGATTCCTTAACTATAATTCCAACCCAACGAGGTAAAAGAACGTAAAAAATACACTTAGCTACATTTCATTTCTCTTCCGTCAGTAGACTGAATTTCCAGCCAAAATTATTAAAAATGATTTTCATTTGTGAGGAGACTGGTTAACAGAAATGCTTTGCGCCCATTTGTCCAAAACACGGAAGTGGCTCTGCTCCGGCGCTCCTGATTGGCTGAGCGTGTTTACGTCAGAGGTTTCCCCGTTGCGTCACTGTGCGGCGTCAACATGGCAGCGGAGGATGTCATTGTGGATAAACTGGTTTCTTTTTGGAGAATCCCGGGCGCCAAACGTAACTTTCCCTGGATATTTTTGTTAATTTCCATCGTGGGCTCGTTGCTGAAGGAACTGCAGTTGGTTCCGGAGACGTATTTTAGCAGTAGCAGGAATATTTTCAACTTGTGAGTAGCATGGAAGTTGTTGTGGCTAATGTTGCTAGCACAGGAGTGTCCTTAGTTAGCCGGCTAATCGCATTTTAACATTCTGACGGGATTATTATTGCTTCACATTTAGCAAATGGTTGATTTTATGCAGGCCTAAGCTAGCATTAACTAATCGGACCAACCTGACAAATTACTAAACCAGTGTAACTAGCCTCATAAATTTTTGTCCCTGTTAAGACACTAGTGGCAGGATAGTAGAGGCATTGTAGGAATAGAACATGTTCAACAAGTTAAACTATCAAACAAGTTAATGTTACCTACGTGAGCACAGTTTCCTAGACAAAATGAAAATCAAATAGTTGTTTTTGGTCTCAGATGGACTTGGCATACCAGTAAACTCCACAAAAGCTACAAGTTTAAAGAAACACACAATCACAGTCTATTGCTAATTTGCAGTGACATCAAGCTGGGGGTGTTCTAGCTGTATCTCTATGGCGGAATGTTCATCAGTTATCATGGTGACACAGCTTGCTGTGGGACTTGTTTAACTGCACAAATCAGCTCACCTGTTGTAGTTCCATCTATGTCAGTTCTTTAGTCTTGTGTTAAAATAAAGCTCAGATTAAAGTCTTGAGTAACAGCTTCAGACAGAGCAGTGCCTCTGGTTATCATCACACCCCCAGGGAATGTTGATGACATCAGCTGGAAAGTATCAATTGAGATGGCAAACTTAAAGAAAGAATGATTTTTAGATTCACACCCTGCTCACACACCCCAAAAAGAGGCAAGATAAACAGAAAAATACATATAAATAATAATATTAAGCATGAATGCAGATATACCAAAAATAAGTAAATGAATTAATAATTCCTAGTTGTCACATTTTAAAGATGTCATATTGTGCTTGTGTCTTCTCTAGTTATAATCTATGACACTCATGGATCATTATGTTTTAAATTGGTTAGCTGCACATCACACTAGTGTTGTGATTCCTACGTGTATCAGCGATTAAGAAAATAAAATTGAGAATGAAGTGCGTACGTCACAGTGTGCATGTACAAGTCGGTGAAAACGAGTTGACTGGCAATATGGCGTCTTGAAAATAAACGATTAAAGATTACTCAAACATGCACGAATCATTCCAAAAACAACTTCATGTGAGTAAATAAGAAGGAAACAACTATAACATGGTTAAAAGCTCTGAAAAGTTGATTTTATAGAATAGGTCTGATTTAATACATGACACAATTATTGTTGCTTGAAAAGGTACATTCAGGGTGTCCATTCCACTTCAGATCTGTGTGTTTTACCTCAAACTATAGAGGTCAGATTCCAGAGTAACAAACACTGTGTCTCATAATATTATTGTATTGTTTTTTTCAGGTATTTCGTGAAGGTCTCGTGGGGCTGGACTCTGCTTCTCCTCAGTCCCTTCGTTCTCTTGTCCAACTCCTCTTTCAGTCGCGATGTTTCGTTTCTCACACGGCGCCTGCTCTCTCTCCCCGTCGCCACCGCCATCTGGTACACTTTCACCGAGACTTTCTTCTACATCGAGGACGCCACCGGATCCTGCTACGAAACCACAGCCATGGACGTCTTAAAGGACGAATTTACCATCAAGTCTACCTGCAGACGCGCCGGCTTCCACTGGTTCGGCTACGACATTTCTGGACACTCGTTCATCCTCACGTACTCTGCGCTTTTTATAATAGAGGAAACGGCGCCCATGGCTTACCTGAAAAACGCCAGCGTGTCGACCTTCCCTCGCATGGTTCTTAACTTCTTGTACATCGCTCTGAATTGCCTTGTAGTTCTCTGGGTGTTGATGTTTTCTTGTACGTCTGTGTATTTTCACAACCCTCTGGATAAGTTGCTGGGTACGCTGTGCGGTCTGTTGGGTTGGTATGGGACGTATAGGGTTTGGTATCGAAAACCACTGTCGCCTGGACTACCGCCTCAGAGACAGACAAAGGAGCAAAAGCAACGCACATGAACTGCTAAAACTTTCAATCTCTTATCCATCTCAAGTATGTTTTTAGCGTTTGGTCGTTAAAGTGCATATGGCAGGTTTGGCTACTCATTTTACCATAATTAAGATGTTTATAAAGTTTATAATTTTACTTCCTGGTTGCACACGGACAGAAGAATGGCATAAGTGACATAACTGTTACCGAGCACCTACACAATAAGTATAAGTAGACTAATACAAGCAAGCATTGATTTGTTTTTGTTAAATCAATGTTTAAACAGACAGAAAAATGTGTTCTCTGTGCATAAATTGGATGTAATTTCTCCGTGTTGGTGACTCAGGTGGAGGGATTCTGTTCTTGAACTCGCAGCTTCCTGTATTTTTGTTCTTTTCTACTTGACTTTTGCCCATAAACTGCCTCTGAACTCAAATATACCATAGATATTCCACCAAAGTGAGTAATATTCAGAAAACCATGAAAACCTGTCATGTGCTCTTTAAGTGTCAGATGGAGGGCAGGGATCAGTATTGTTCTACAGGTCAGGCGCAGTTTTAACAAATCTCAAGAAGAAAATGGTTAAGTATTGAACCACGTTATGATGCTATAGTGAGGTTAGTTCATCTTATGTCATGTGCCAATAGAGGAGACATTAAAGGTCCTGTATTACGCGAAACTGACACTTGTGAGCTTTGTTATAACGCTGTTTCCTCCTCAAAAACAGTCCTGGAGTTGTGTTTTGTTTCATTCACATATTTGAGGAACACTTTATTATTAGTCTGTACATCTCCAAAGCTCTAAATGCTCAATTAAACATGTGTGAATGAAACAAAAACCCAACTCCAGGTCTGTTTGTGATGAGGAAACAACATTATAACATAGATCAGAACATAACGTAACATGGACTCTTTAAACTTTGTGCCATGTTCTGTTTCATGTGAATAGACTCAGTGATCACAGAGATATTGACCATAAACTGACCTGTTCTTTTTCCGTTTTAAGCTCTTAATGTTATATTAAATGAACACATCTCCACACTACAACCTCTGGGTCCATGCCGTCTAAGATTTTGTTGAACTTATTACAGTTTTTAACACAGATTCTGGTTTTGACGTTCTTTATGCACCGCTGCTTCTCAGATGTATCGTTTTAAACAATGTATTTTAATAGTTAAAGCTAAAATAATCATTAGGTTTGTGTCATAGATGGAGATTGTGTTGTTTTGGTGCTAGAGGAGAGATGCTCATAGTAACATTCTTACGCTTGTGTAATAAGATACATATATTATAAATGTTTATTGCTCTTTTTAAGTTCAGTTCATTTTGGAAAAGGCCTTTTAAACGAGGATGTATTTAGCGCTGCTGCTGTTTTGCTGTTGCCTTGTTTTTATTTATTAGTTTGACAGACTCGCCGCTGGTTCAGACACTACTCGTGGGGCTCGTATCATTCGGTTTGTGCCAATACTGAATAAAGAGTGACATAAATAACAAGATATTCTCAGTGCTTTGTTTCTGTTTTTGAAGTTTTTCTTTCAAAATTTGGCATCTGGGAGTCTATTTGAAATACTGTAGGCGGCTTATATCAAAGAATTCATTGTATTTTTCTGCCTCTTCCCATGAACCTCGCTCACAATCAAACCATAGACTGTATAAAGAGTTTTCAGTAGAAGGAAATCAGAACCACAGCTCCAAGGAACTACTTATAACTATGATAACTTCCTGTTTGGAGCGTAGCGGCTAGTGTGTGTTAGCAATGTCCATTTTTATCCACAAAAGTCACTGACAGTTGAAAAAAACCCATAACTCTTTTGTTTCTAAATATTTTTCTTGTATTTTTTCAGAGCGTTTAGAACAACCCTTCTGACATTAATCTGAGCAAATACAGCACCGAGGAACGAACCCTCATTGTACAGTGGTACTTTGAGTCACATGGGTCAAATTCACAAACCCAGCGGTGTTACGTCGACATTTTAATACCAGAGATGCCCCGAGTGTAAATACCATTAAAGGAATAATAAGTGTTTTTCACAGACAGGGGGCAGTATGTGATCTCCACAGACCTGACTAGTCCTGATTTCTTCCTGTGGGTCTGTCTTAAAGAAAAGGTGTTTGTGAATAAACCTCAGACAATAAACGACTTCAAACGTAACATCGAGGATCAAATAAGAGACATAAGCCCCGAAATACTTTAAATGTTTTGTAAAGTGTGTTGGATCAGGCTGTTCAGAGACAAACACAAAATGGTGGACACTTAAAAACATTATTTTAAAAAATTAGGTCATTTTTACTTCCCCTAGTTTAAGTAGTGATAAGTTCAAGTGTAAGTGAACAATTATAACTGTATATATTGCCAAAATTCTGGGAAGGTTCAGTTTATGTACTGCTAAAATTTGGTGAGTTTAACTTAAGAATTATAGGAGCTACTGAAGATTTAAAAGTGTCAGTGACTTTTGGGCCGCCCTGTAGATAGAGTCTGGTTCAAACACACGGAGCAATGATCAACTCACTTTATAACAGAAAAATGTGTAATACTTTAGCAGAAAGTAGTTTAGATCTGTACAAACATGTTCTGAAATATGTCCCTGTTTGTGTCAGATGCCCTCCCCGTGTGTCAGATGCCCTCCCCGTGTGTCAGATGCCCTCCCCGTGTGTCAGATGCCCTCCCCGTGTGTCAGATGCCCTCCCTGTGTGTCAGATGCCCTCCCTGTGTATCAGATGCCCTCCCGCCTGAGCACAGTCCACAGAGACGCCGCTGTAGTGTTGTAATTCCATCTTTTATTTGTAATCGATGAAAACTGAATAAATTAAGGCTTATGAACCAACATCATAAAAAGCACCGTAAAGCAACGCCTTTAGAAAATATTCAAAATCAAAAGTACAAAATTAAATATATCCATAATAATAATAATAATACTCTTGTGAAATATCATGGCCACTGATCACAGGGAGCTCGTTTGGTTCAGTTTTGTGTCTGGCAGAAAGTGAAGTGAATTCAAATATAGAAACACAAATGTACAGACTCGACGGTAGAACAGGCTCATGTTCCTCTCGGGCAGAGTCCAGACTCTTTTTTATAGAAGTTACGCTGTACAAAAGCAACATCTGAGTGAGTTAAAATGACTTGAATCGAAGTTTAAGCCTCTGAAATCAGTTTGTTCCACGTGTTTGAGCAAAATGTGTCCTGCCCCTGCACGGATCTGTCGCATGAGCAGCTCTTGAGGTTAAAATAAGTCCGCTGTGTGCTGTCCAATTATAGAGTTTCAGGAAGGAGAATCAGGATGTGCGCATCAGAATCCTAGTTGTTGTTAGCGTTACTCCACTTTGACCTCTAAAAGTTGTTAAAAGAGCTTATAAACTCATCGTGGTGAGTCATTAGGATGTTCTGAATGCATAAGGTGAGTGAGGAGTAACGCTGGACCAACTAACTTTTTAATCCTGGGGTCAAATTTGCAGTTAATTGCTGCTACAAAAAATGAACAAACAAAAAATAAATAAAAATAAAAAATCAATTTAAAAAAATCCAAAAGCCCAGAGTGCCACTTCTGGCCCCTGCATAGAGACACCTAGTGGATGAATATTGAACTAAAATGAGCGGTTGGTAAAATTGCTGTTTTTTTTTTAATCTTTTAAGTAATAGCTTGCAAAATATCTAGAAGTACGTTTTATATTCTTTTTGGATAAATTAGCAAGCCCAATGGGTCAAATTTGGCCCTGATCCTAAATTATGGAATAAAGGGTTAAAACTGAAAAAGTGGTTCAGTAATTTAATGCAATGTTCATAATTTTCCAAAGAAGAAAAAGGTCCTTGAGTTCTCCAGGGTTAAGACGATAAAAATCAGGTACAGCGGCTTTAATTATCTTCACGTTGAGTATTTTTGAGAGTCGACTTGTTAGGTCGACTTTATTTGACTAATTTCACTCGTTTAATAAATTTGTTTCTTTCCAGACTGGATTCTCTGATAAAGACGGGTTATTCTACCTCGTTTCAAATGTAAAAGAAAAGAAAAAAAAGGTCAAAGTTAAATGTCTGCAGTTATTTTTAGGTCAAAATATGTCGTAAAGTGTTTTATTGTCCAGTCATTAGAAAGTGCACATTTGCATGCTAGTTGTTGCTGGCATTACTGTGACGCTCTGGTCTCTGAAACGTTGTGTAAAGCTCTTATAACCTCATCATGGTGAGTAATGAGGATGCTCTGAATGCATAAAGTAAGTGAGGAATAACTTTGCAAACTTTCAAATGAACTACTTCGGTTTTTCACGTTTTTAAGACGGGAAAAAGCGGGTCCAGCGTCTTTTAAACAAAATAACTCGAGAATTATTGTGAATTCAAGTCAGTTTAACTCCTCTAGATGTTATTTTCGTCGTCCATTTGCTCGTTATTTCTCCAAACACAACACGACATCTGCAGATAGAGACATTTGACCCGCCCCACGACACTTTAAAAAGACACTATGGGCACTTTTCTCCATGTCGACGCTGTTGTTTTGCCTGAAATGTTCCACAGAATAGCATTAAACTTGGTAATCTCCATGGAAACGAGCAGGAGACTCAAGCAAACCAAGATAATCTGACATTAAATGGAAGATCGATGAGTTTAAGCTGCAGTTTGGAAGCACGATAACATCTGTCGTGACGCAAAAATGCAAAAAAATCGATACTCAAAACGGATTTTCAAACCCGAACAATCATTTTAAAAGCTTTTTTTTATACAATATTATAATTTTCAACACAAAACAGTAGTTCGTGTTTGTTATACCACCACATTTGACAAAAACTCAAGATGAAACTGTTCAGAAAAGCTCAAATTTTGTCCTAATAACGTGATTTTTTGCAGTATCGATACTTCAAAATGAGCTTCAAGTTTCGATATTAGCTTTTAGTATCGATTACTATCAGATTTTCGATACTGGGCAACTCGAAATAAGACAGACACGTGACAAAGCTCCACCGGAAAAGTCCCACAGTGCCTCTTTAAACACAATACAGTGCTGTTAACCCCAGTAAAACCTGTGTAATAAAATATAGCAGTACTGTACTTGATTTTGCATATGTCAAAGTAAAATCGGACTTTTAATAATTGTTCTATTTGCCATTTATACAATATTTGTCCTTTCACTGTTGGGAAATACTACTACTACAACTTCTACTGTGTTTGTGCTACTGCAGTCTCCGTGTATGTTGCATAAACTCTGTCCAGTAACGTTCTGTTTTCACTGATGTTAAAGGAACTTGTCTTTGGTTCTGTCTCCGCTACTTTTACACCACAAAAAAACACCAACTTTACACCAAATGACTTTAATTCTGAATATTACTGATTCATTTGAGCGGTTTTGGTTTTGAAAGTCTCACGTATTTATAATAACTTTGCCTAAAAATGTGGTTGAAGTGTTAAATGTTAAGTTACGTCTGATCTGTGAAAATGTTTTTGTTTCATTCACACGATTAAAACACAAACCTGAAGATTTAAGATGAACAGAAAACACTAAACTAAACCAGGACTAAACCAGGACTAAACCAGGACTAAACCAGGTCTAAACCAGGACTAAACCAGGACTAAACCAGGACTAAAACAGGACTAAACCTGGTCTAAACCAGGACTAAACCAGGACTAAACCTGGTCTAAACCAGGACTAAACCAGGACTAAACCTGGTCTAAACCAGGACTAAACCAGGACTAAACCAGGACTAAACCAGGACTAAACCAGGACTAAACCAGGACTAAACCTGGTCTAAACCAGGACTAAACCAGGACTAAACCTGGTCTAAACCAGGACTAAACCAGGACTAAACCAGGACTAAACCAGGACTAAACCAGGGCTAGACCAGGACTAAACCAGGACTAAACCAGGGCTAGACCAGGACTAAACCTGGTCTAAACCAGGACTAAACCAGGACTAAACCAGGACTAAACCTGGTCTAAACCAGGACTAAACCAGGACTAAACCAGGACTAAACCAGGACTAACCAGGACTAAACCTGGTCTAAACCAGGACTAACCAGGACTAAACCAGGACTAAACCTGGTCTAAACCAGGACTAAACCAGGACTAAACCAGGACTAAACCAGGACTAAACCAGGGCTAGACCAGGACTAAACCAGGACTAAAACCAGGGCTAGACCAGGACTAAACCTGGTCTAAACCAGGACTA
This sequence comes from Periophthalmus modestus, assembly GCA_019594935.1. Classification (NCBI taxonomy): domain Eukaryota; kingdom Metazoa; phylum Chordata; class Actinopteri; order Gobiiformes; family Gobiidae; genus Periophthalmus; species Periophthalmus modestus. The sequence continues at coordinate 32,262,425 of JAIEZT010000084.1, forward strand.
AACCAGGACTAAACCAGGACTAAACCTGGTCTAAACCAGGACTAAACCAGGACTAAACCAGGACTAAACCAGGACTAAACCAGAACTAAACCAGGACTAAACCAGGGCTAGACCAGGACTAAACCAGGACTAAACCAGGGCTAGACCAGGACTAAACCAGGACTAAACCAGGTCTAAACCAGGACTAAACCAGGGCTAGACCAGGACTAAACCAGGACTAAACCAGGGCTAGACCAGGACTAAACCAGGACTAAACCAGGACTAAACCAGGGCTAGACCAGGACTAAACAAGGACTAAACCAGGACTAAACCAGGGCTAAACCTGGTCTAATCCAGGACTAAACAAGGTCTAAACCAGGACTAAACCTGTGATGTCATCATATGGTGATACAGGAAGTGCTCCACTGTGTTTTTAAACTCCAAACACCTTCACCAGAATCATTTGGATGATTTCAGCCCTGGAATTTCCAGTCTCTACTGAACAAAAGGTAAAAAAAAACTACCACTTCATGACATCACAAGGTGGAACAGAGCATTTTGAGCTTTGGAGATGCAGACAGACTAATAATAAAGTGTTACTCAAACATGTGAATGAAACAAAACACAACTGCAGGTCTGTTTTTGATGATGTAACAACATTATAACACGACTTAAAGCTCAGAAGAGTCAGTTTTGCGTAATATAAGACTTTTAAAATCCTTAATAATCATTATTTATCCACCGATAGATCATTTTGAGAACATAAAATAACTTGAAATGTGTTGAATGATCTAGCGAGGTTTTTCTGGATAGAATATTCTGGATTAAAGGTCATTTTCAGCATGTTTTCTTCTGTGTGAGTTGGATGTTGGACATTTAACTCAACAAAAATCACTTTTAAACCAGATAAGTTTCATTTAAAAAAGGCTCCTGTAAGATTAAAGCGAAAACACAGAAAAGCATTAAACAAAAACACAGTAAAACAAAAGCACATTGTTAAAGTTACCTGTGTTCAGGATTTTAATGTGAGAAAATGTAAAAATTGGACTAGATTTGTTCATTTATTTACTCTCACCAGATTTCTCCTCGGTTTTTGAGACTTTAGTTGGACCATTTTGCATTTTTTTAAACTTATAACTTTAAATAGAAACAAATTAGGAGAAAAAAAAAATAAAAAATGAAATGTTGACCCGATTTAATCACACTATTTGACTTATTAGTGACATTGTGTCGCTCCAGATCAGTTCATTTCGATTATAAGATGACGTCATTAACCTATTTATGATCATTTAAGAATAATAATAATTAAATAATAATAATAAAAATACATAGAAAAAAGTGAAATAGTGTGTAAAATAGGGCCAACATTTACATTTTTTCTGATTTACAGTAAGTCCACTGCACAAAAGTCATGTCTAGTTAAGTTTAAATTAATGTATTTTCTTATTTTAATTAAAAAAAGTCAAGTATTCACTCAATTTTTCCTAATTCAAGTGATTTTAACAAAGACAGATGTAACTTTATGCAGTGCAGAACCAGTCAGAAAGAAGATGATTAAAATCCAGATTAATATTCTGCATTTAAGTGGTATAAATATAAATATAAATGTTACAGTGCAGATCTGAAAAACCAAAGGGGAATAATCCATTTGTCCCTCGTCACAGTCCAGAACGAGACAGCGCCCCCTACAGGCTCCTCTTACTTAACCTTTCCCAGCTCAGAAAAACATCAGAACAGAAAAATATCGACATGTAATTAAAAATATATTATCTGAAAACAATCATTTGTGGAGCTGGAGCAGGTCTGCAGCAAATACTCGAGTTTGTTCAAATAAATAAATATCCAGATCCACATGTAACACAGAATCTGAAGTACTTTTGACAAGTTTTTTTTGTTAGTATTTCTGTTACTTTGACTTATCCTAAAGTATTTTTCTAACTGAAAAATATTTCCCTCATAACAAATAGTTAACAGCCGATATATTAAACTTAATATAACACAGACTTTTTCTTTTTTTTTTTTTTACCAAAGTGGTTTACATCAACGGAGGGGAGCAGACAGAGGGGCCCCCAGGGTCTTAGGGGCCCCCAGTTACAGCCTCCTCATTCATTTATATGAGAGGGGCCAATGTGAGACTTACTGCCCCATGAAGGCATCAAAGGTTAAAGACTGAACCAGGACTAAACCAGGACTAAACCTGGTCTAAACCAGGACTAAACCAGAACTAAACCAGGTCTAAACCAGGACTAAACCTGGACTAAACCTGGACTAAACCTGGACTAAACCAGGACTAAACAGAACAAAACCAGGACTAAACCAGGTCTAAACCAGAACTAAACCTGGACTAAACCTGGACTAAACCTGGACTAAACCAGGACTAAACCAGGTCTAAACCAGGACTAAACCTGGACTAAACCAGGACTAACCCTGGACTAAACCTGGACTAAACCTGGACTAAACCAGGACTAAACAGAACAAAACCAGGACTAAACCAGGTCTAAACCAGAACTAAACCAGGACTAAACCTGGACTAAACCTGGACTAAACCTGGACTAAACCAGGACTAACCCTGGACTAAACCTGGACTAAACCAGGACTAAACAGAACAAAACCAGGACTAAACCAGGTCTAAACCAGAACTAAACTAGGATTAAACCAGGACTAAACTAGAACTAAAACAGGTCTAAGGTCTAAACCAGGGCTAAACCAGGATTAAACCAAGACTAAACCAGGTCTAAACTAGGTCTAATCCAGGACTAAACCTGGACTAAACCAACAGTTTGCACTGTAGCGGAAATCTAACCACCAACCTTTGTGTAAATGGGCAAACACTGCACCACTGCCAACTTCTGTTATTAAAACCAGAAGAACAGTGACTAATCAAGTGAATGAATTTAAGCTTTAAAAGTCAAACATTAAAACTTGTCAAAAGTCCTCATAAATCTGAGCTCATGTGGATGTTCTCGCTCAAACTCTCTTATATTCTTTGTTGAGTTGGTAAATTTTGCATCTGGGCAGGTCCATCTGTCATAAAATACGAGAGGACTCCATGCAAGTGTGATCTGTATATACAATCTAAACATATGAAGACTCTACTACGCCCGCGATGGAGAATTTACCAACAAAAAATAAATATATATATAAAATAAGTATCTGACGAGTACAGAGCCCAGCGAGTACAACCCATTTGGCAAATACTGGAGTTATTTTTCCACTAGGCTGTGATTGGTTCAATGGGACAGAAGCGAAGAAATCCCCCTGGAGCGATACCAGACTGACGTTCTCTGTAAAAACTCTGTGAGAATGACAAAATAAACCAGTCTCTGCTTGTCCCTCTGTCCTCTGGCAGTTTGTGGCAGCACATATCAGAAAAATAGTGAGAGTTCCCGGGGTTAAAGTGGAACTAAACATCAAAATCAGCTTTTATTTTACTGCTGAACTGTGTGCACGGCGTTTGAATAGCGTTATCTAGTCTATTTCTAGTTGTTTTTTAGTAGAATCGACTTAAATCTGCAGCTTTCTGGTCAAAAATGTCTAAACTTGGTGTGTTCCCTCCAGTTTCAAGTACCTGGTGACATCACACAGGACTAACCTCGCCAAACTCTCCCCTTTAATCCTCCAGGCCCCACCCAGTTTGTGGTTGTTGGAGGAGTTCAGTTCCACTTTAACTCATAAACTGCAAAACATTCACATCTACCTGAGTGTTTGAAGTTCACTTTGACCAGTTTGGATCCAGATTTCTGAAGTTTTGTTCTTCGTTGTGATGTTGTTCAGTATTTTGCTTTTAAACCAAATGATCTGACACTGGGTAAAAGTAAAACTGAACTCAGCCAAACTCAAGATTATTTCATCAATCAGTAGATAAATAATATATTCTAGATTATAAAAAAATCAAAACCAGGACTAAACCAGGTCAAAACCAGGTGTAAATTAGGACTAAATCAGGTCTAAATCAGGACTAATCCAGGTCTAAACCAGGACTAAATTAGGACTAAACCAGGTCTAAACCGGGACTAAACCAGGACTAAACCAGGTCTAAACCAGGACTAATCCAGGTCTAAACCGGGACTAAACCAGGACTAAACCAGGTCTAAACCAGGACTAATCCAGGTCTAAACCAGGACTAAACCAGGTCTAAATTAGGACTAAACCAGGTCTAAACCGGGACTAAACCAGGACTAAACCAGGTCTAAACCAGGACTAATCCAGGTCTAAACCGGGACTAAACCAGGACTAATCCAGGTCTAAATTAGGATTAAACCAGGTCTAAACCAGGACTAATCCAGGTCAAAACCAGGACTAATCCAGGATTAAACCAGGACTAAAACAGGTCTAAAACCAGGACTAATCCAGGACTAAACCAGGTCTAAACCAGGACTAAACCAGGACTAACCAGGACTAAACCAGGACTAAGGTCCAGGACTAATCCAGGTCTAAACCGGGACTAAACCAAGACTAAACCAGGTCTAAAAACCAGGACTAATCCAGGTCTAAACCAGGGACTAATCCAGGTCTAAAGGACTAAACCAGGACTAACCAGGTCTAAATTAGGACTAAACCAGGTCTAAACCGGGACTAAACCAAGACTAAACCAGGACTGATCCAGGTCAAAACCAGGTCTAAATTAGGACTAAACCAGAACTAAACCAGGCCTAAACCAGGACTAAACCAGGTCTAAACCAGGACTAAACCAGGTCTAAATTAGGACTAAACCAGGACTAAACTGGACCTAAACCAGGACTTTTTTGACTGTACTTTTGTCCTCTTTTGTCCTTTTGAATCTTGAAGCATTTTGGTTTCATTTTATGTGGAATTATCTAAACCCACTGACATTAAAAGCAAAATATTGAGACGACGCAAAAATATCGATTAAAAGTTACACAAGTTTTTCCAGAAAAGCAACATTATGATGAAAAATCTGGTCAAAACGACTCAAACTTCTTGCCTCAAATCGATTTAAACTCAGGTAGATCATATTTTTGCAGAGTACATCCGCGGGAAAACCAAAAGAAAAATGGACTTGCCTGCGTGTGCTAAAGGTTGGAATGTTTCATAATATTTCTTTAATCGCCCCGGTTATAGTAATAGTGTCCTCTATATAGATGTAGTTACGTTTTCTCCTGCAGTCTCATAAAACGTTACAGAGAAAAAATCAAATCGAAACATCACAAATATGCACAGACATGTAACACGATGACGGGCCGTTCACTACATGTACTTCTTTTTTAAAAACCAGTAAGCGAAGTAGCCCATGCCCCCTAGTGACCCCATGAGGAACGACGCCCCGAAGAAAGACGGCGGCTTCTTCTTGACCATGCGGAAGGCGTTGGGCAGGACGGCGGAGAGTAGCGTGGTGTGGATGTCGCCCAGGACCTTTCGGAAGGCGTAACGTTTTTGGACGCGCACGAAGAACGTCTGCAGGTTGGGTCTGCTGCCGTCCTCCCAGTATTTCTTAGAGAGTCCCAAAAACTTGAGCCGGTGCAACAAGGCGCCAAGGCAAATATCAGCTAAAGTAAAATCAGGTCCACATAGCCACAGCTCGCACTTGTCGTCTGGAAGAAAAACAGAAAAAAGTATTCAAATATGTGTTTTTTATGAGTACTAATACTACTACTACTGCTGCTACTACTACTACTACTACTACTACTACTACTACTACTACTGCTGTTGCTACTACTGCTACAGCTCGCACTTGTCATCTGTAAGAAAAGCATAAAAAAGCATTCAAATATGTGGTTTTTATGAGTACTACTACTGCTACTACTACTACTACTACTACTACTACTACTACTACTACTACAGCTCACACTTGTCATCTGTAAGAAAAACATTAAAAAAAGCATTAAAATATGTGTTTTTTATGAGTGCTGCTACTACAACTACTACAATTGCTACTACTGCTAAAGCTCGCACTTGTCATCTGTAAGAAAAACATAAAAAAAGTATTCAAATATGTGGTTTTTATGAGTACTACTACTACTACTACTACTACTACTACTACTACTACTACTGCTGCTACTACTACTACTACTGCTACTACTGCTACTACTGCTACTACTACTGCCACTGCTCGCACTTGTCGTTTGAAAGAAAAACAGAAAAAAGTATTCAAATATGTGGTTTTTATGAGTACTACTACTGCTGCTACTACTACTGCTACTACTACTACTGAAAAGTTTTTATTTTTATCCTTTGTTTTAATGTTTTAATGTCAATTTTATGATGATTATTTGTGATTATTCATGTTTGATTTGTGTGATTTTAATGTCTTTCTTATTCTGTAAAGCTCTTTGAATTACCTTGTGTACGAATTGTGCTATACAAATAAACTTGCCTTGCCTTGCCTACTACTACTACTACTACTACTACTACTACTACTACTACTACTACTACTACTACTACTACTACTACTACTACTACTACTACAGCTGGCACTTGTCATCTGGAAGAAAAACATAAAACACATTCAAATATGTGTTTTTTACGAGTACTACTACTGCTTCTACTACTACTACTACTACTACTATTACTACTTATACTCCTACTGCTACAGCTGCTGCTACTGCTACTGCAAGTCTTTCTAATATCACTACTAATACTATTACGAGTACATCTGCTCCTTGTACCAGCAGATATGAAGTAAAAGCAGCTCTTAGGGTCAAAATGAGATGGATGTGTGCTGCCTGCGTCTAATTATAAAGTGTTTTTATCGTCAGTGAACCAGGAAGTAGAGCAGAAAGTGACTAATATGCAGGGAGTGTGTTAAAGTTTAAAATGTTAAGACTTTCCTCTGACGATGTGATTTAAACAACTGTGTGACTTTAATTGTACTACCACTGATACAAAAGTATAACCTTCGTGTACATACCTTGATATTCTATTTTCCGTTTCTCCAGCTCAGCTTCCACTTGGTCTAAAACCATGGCTAACTCTCCCAGGATTTTCTTCAGGTAGTTCACGTTGTCATGGTCTAAAATTTTGGCCTGAAAGTAAAAATAATCAGAGATAAACCTGAATAATTAACATTCTATTAATACTGGCTCATTTTACATTTTTCATTGGGCCATCAGCTGATTTTTTCTGTTCTGTAACAGTCACACCTGACAGTAGGGGGAGACAGTGAGCACATCCACACACTGCACCTGTCACACATGCACCTGTCACACACTGCACCTGTCACACACTGCACCTGTGTCACACATGCACCTGTCACACACTGCACCTGTGTCACATACTGCACCTGTCACACACTGCACATGTCACACACTGCACCTGTGTCACATACTGCACCTGTCACACACTGCACCTGTGTCACACACTGCACTGCACCTGTGTCACATACTGCACCTGTCACACCTGAGCCTGTGTCTCAGATACTGCACCTATGTCACATACTGCACCTATCACACACTGCACCTATGTCACACACTGCACCTGTGTCACACACTGCACCTGTGTCACATACTGCACCTGTCACACACTGCACCTGTGTCACATACTGCACATGTCACACACTGCACCTGTGTCACATACTGCACCTGTCACACACTGCACCTGTGTCACATACTGCACCTGTCACACACTGCACCTGTGTCAAACACAGCACCTGTGTCACATACTGCACCTGTCACACACTGCACCTGTGTCACATACTGCACCTGTCACACACTGCACCTGTGTCAAACACAGCACCTGTGTCACATACTGCACCTGTGTCACACACAGCACCTGTGTCACACACTGCACCTGTGTCACACACTGCACCTGTCACACACTGCACCTGTGTCACACACTGCACCTGTGTCACACACTGCACCTGTGTCACATACTGCACCTGTCACACACTGCACTTGTCACACACTCACCATGAGCTTCTTCTGCTTGGACAGATACGGCTCTGTGAGCTGAGGCTCCTCATGGTCCAACTTCATCAACTCCGTCGCAGCATTGGTCAAATGTCCTGGACACAACACACAGACACACAACACACAGACACACAACACACAGACACACACAACACACAGACACACACACACACACATACAACATACAGACACACACAACACACAGACACACAACACACACACACACAACATACAGACACACACAACACACAGACACACAACACACAGACACACACACACACATACAACATACAGACACACACAACACACAGACACACAACACACACACACACATACAACATACAGACACACACAACACACAGACACACAACACACATACACACACAACACACAGACACACATACAACACACATACACACACAACACACAGACACACAACACACAGACACACAGACACACACAGATGTACAGACACACATACAACATAGACACACACACACACACACATACACAGACACACACACACAACACAACACACAGACACACAAAGAGACACACACACACGCATACAGACACACACAACACACGCACACACACACAGAGACACACACACACACACAGAGACACACACAGAGACACACACACACACACACACACACACACACACAGAGTCATGTTTCCAGACGTTAAATTCATTTCCAGGAGGTTAATCTAAACTTTAACCACAGTCACCACTTGAACTTTAGTGTGAACTGACCCTCCACACACACTTTATAAACTTTATAAACTTTATAACTCACTAAATGTAATGTACTAAATATGTTTTTACTCTCTGCTTTGCCCTGAACCAACATCGACTTAATTAACGCCACTCGGGGGAGAGCGGATGGATTTACGCCTTCGACACCCGACGGTTTTTCGGCGGCCGTGTCGTTTGATTACGGCGCCGTGTTCAGAATCGTGTGGTCGACGTGGATCGTGGACGCCGTAAATGTGAAGTATAAAGAAGATGGACGTCTCTGAAAGTGAAAACGCAGACGGTGGTGATGAGACCAGCTGCTCTAAAGCCAAAATCAAAGCCACACGTCTAAACAGAAGTAAATAAAGCTGATGTACGGAGCAGAGAGGATTGTGGGTAGTGGTAAACGAGCGCCGCAGAGAAATAATGAGACACGTGTTTTTGATTTTCACAGTCGGGTTCGGAAGTAATTCAATAAACCCCAAAGTACTTACTCAGAAATCAGTTTTGCATAGCGGCGTGTGGAGGAGAGAGCGCCTAAAGAAACTGTAAGTAGCCGGTGTTTTTACTGTTTTCTCAAAGGTATTACCCCAGAATGTTCCACAGTGCGGCATTAAAGGAACAGTATGTAGCCAAATTATAACAAAATAACATTATATTTGATTTGAACATGTTTATATCGTATTTACGGACATGAATAAGTCAAGTTTATGAAATATAAAAGTCCAAATCTTACATACAGTTCCTATAAAAGTCTTATATTGATTCTTGTAGCTTTAAGTCGTGTTATAATGTTTAACCTCCTCAAAAACAGACCTGGACTTGTGTTTTGTTTCATTCACATGTTTGAGTAACACTTTATTATTAGTCTGTAACATCCCCAAAGCTCAAAATGCTCTGTTCCACCTTGTGATGTCATAAAGTGGGAGTTTTCAAGTTAGCGTCTACCTTTTACCTTTAGTTCAATAGAGACTGGCAATTCCAGGACTAAACCAGGCCTAAACCAGGACTAAACCAGGATTAAACCAGGACTAAACCAGAATGAAACCAGGACTAAACCAGGACCAAACCAGGATTAAACTAGGACTAAACCAGAATAAAACCAGAACTAAACCAGGACTAAACCAGGACCGAACCAGGACTAAGCTAGGACTAAACCAGAATGAAACCAGGACTAAACCAGGACTAAACCAGGACTGAACCAGGACTGAACCAGGACTAAACCAGAACTAAACTAGGACTAAACTAGGACTAAACCAGAATGAAACCAGGACTAAACCAGGACTAAACCAGGACTGAACCAGGCCCAACCCAGGACTGAACCAGAACTAAACTAGGACTAAACCAGGACCGAACCAGAACCGAACCAGGACTAAGCTAGGACTAAACCAGAATGAAACCAGGACTAAACCAGGACTAAACCAGAACTGAACCAGGACTGAACCAGGACTAAACCAGAACTAAACGAGGACTAAACCAGGACCGAACCAGAACCGAACCAGGACTAAACTAGGACTAAACCAGAATGAAACCAGGACTAAACCAGGACTAAACCAGGACTGAACCAGGCCCAACCCAGGACTGAACCAGGACTAAACCAGGACTAACCCAGGACCAAACCAGGACCGAACCAGGACCAAATCAGGACTAAACTAGGACTAAACCAGTACTAAACCAGAATGAAACCAGGACTAAACCAGGACTAAACCAGGACTAAACCAGGAATGAACCAGGAATGAACCAGAACTAAACCAGAACTGAACCAGGACTAAACTAGGACTAAACCAGGACTGAACCAGGACCAAACCAGGACTAAACCAGGTCTAAACCAGGACAATTCCAGGGCTGAAATCATCCAAATGATACTATGTGAAGGTGCATGGAGTTTAAAAACACAGTGGAGCACTTCCTGTATTACCACATGATGACATCACAAGGTGGAACAGAGTGTTTTCAGTTTGAGAGAAGAACTCAGCCTAAATACACAGGGTTTGTGTGTTAAACATGTGAGAATGAAACAAAAAAAACACGACTCCAGGTCTGTTTGTGATGAGGAAACTGTTATAACAGATCAGAAAACAGTGTCATGTGGGGCCTTTAAAAGTATCTGCCCCGGTGCATTGTGGGATTCCCGGGACTTACTCCGTATCTCCGCCGTGGCGTACTTGGGAATCATGGAGTCGGTGGTGAGCTCCGGGTGCAGGATACAGCCGTGAGTGTACGCATCCATGGGCAACCCGTCCAACAGCGTTCTGTACTGCTGCACGCGCTCAAACAGAGGAGAGGACGGGTCTGGGATCAACTGAGCCACTGAGTCTGAGGAGAAGAGAGAGAAGAGGGTGAGAACGAAAGAGAGAGAGGGAGAGGGAGAGAGGGGGAGAGAGAAAGAGGGAGACAGGGACAGAGAGAGAGAGTACTGATGTACACGCTCAAACAGAGGAGAGGACGGGTCTGGGATCAACTGAGCCACTGAGTCTGAGGAGAAGAGAGAGAACAGGGTGAGAACGAAAGAGAGAGGGAGAGGGGGAGAGGGGGAGAGAGAAAGAGGGAGACAGGGACAGAGAGAGAGACAGAGAGAGAGACAGAGAGACATAGAGAGTACTGATGTACACGCTCAAACAGAGGAGAGGACGGGTCTGGGATCAACTGAGCCACTGAGTCTGAGGAGAAGAGAGAGAACAGGGTGAGAACGAAAGAGAGAGGGAGAGAGGGAGAGACAGAGAGAGAGAAAGAGGGAGACAGGGACAGAGAGAGAGACAGAGAGAGTACTGATGTACATGCTCAAACAGAGGAGAGGACGGGTCTGGGATCAACTGAGCCACTGAGTCTGAGGAGAAGAGAGAGAAGAGGGTGAGAACGAAAGAGAGAGAGAGAGGGGAGAGACAGAGAGAGGGAAAGAGGGAGACAGGGACAGAGAGAGACATAGAGAGTACTGCTGCACATGCTCAAACAGAGGAGAGGACGGGTCTGGGATCAACTGAGCCACTGAGTCTGAGGAGAAGAGAGAGAAGAGGGTGAGAACGAAAGAGAGAGGGAGAGGGGGAGAGACAGAGAGAGAGAAAGAGGGAGACAGGGACAGAGAGAGACATAAAGAGTACTGCTGCACATGCTCAAACAGAGGAGAGGACGGGTCTGGGATCAACTGAGCCACTGAGTCTGAGGAGAAGAGAGAGAACAGGGTGAGAACGAAAGAGGGAGAGAGAGGGGGAGAGACAGAGAGAGAGAAAGAGGGAGACAGGGACAGAGAGAGACAGAGAGAGACAGAGAGAGAGACAGAGAGAGAGAGAGTACTACTGCACATTCTCAAACAGAGGAGAGGAGGAGTCTGGGATCAACTGAGCCACTGAGTCTGAGGAGAAGAGAGAGAAGAGGGTGAGAACGACAGAGAGAGGGAGAGACAGAGAGAGAGAAAGAGGGAGACAGGGACAGAGAGACAGAGAGAGAGACAGAGAGAGAGAGAGTACTGCTGCACACGCTCAAACAGAGGAGAGGATGGGTCTGGGATCAACTGAGACATTGAGTCTGAGGAGAAGAGAGAGAACAGGGTGAGAACGACAGAGAGAGGGAGAGACAGAGAGAGAGAAAGAGGGAGACAGGGACAGAGAGACAGAGAGAGAGACAGAGAGACAGAGAGAGAGACAGAGAGAGAGAGTACTACTGCACACGCTCAAACAGAGGAGAGGGCGGGTTTTGGGATTAACTGAGCCACTGAGTCTGAGGAGAAGAGAGAGAAGAGAAAGAAAAGTTCAAACAAGAAAGAGAAGGAAAGAGAGGAGGAGGAGGAGAGAGAAAGGGAGAGAAAGAGTATGGCTGCTCACACTAATACAGAGGGGAGGAGGAGTTAGATAAAACAACAGAGAGAGGAAGAGAGAAAGAGGGAGAGCGGGAGGGAGAAAGAGAGATGGAGAGAGAGAATTAGGACAACAGAGAGAGAGAGAGAGGGAGAGAGCAATGGAGAGAGGAAGAGAGGGAGAGTGTTAGAACAACAGAGAGACACGTCTGAAAAGATCTAAGTTGGTGAGTGAATATTGGGAAACTTTGTTCTCAGTTTATAGAAGTAAACGAGGACTGAAACATGATTCAGCTGAGACTAAACCAGGACTAAACCAGGACTAAACCAGGACTAAACCAGGGCTAAACCAGGACTAAAGCAGGACTAAAGCAGGACTAAACCGAGACCAAACCAGCACTAAACCAGGACTAAACCAGGACTAAACCGGGACCAAACTGGGACCAAACCAGGACTAAACCAGGACTAAACCAGGTCTAAACCAGGACTAAACCGGGACTAAACCGGGACCAAACCAGGACTAAACCAGGACTAAACCAGGAGTAAACCAGGTCTAAACCAGGACTAAACCAGGACCAAACCAGGACTAAATCAGGACTAAACCAGGGCTAAACCAGGACTAAACCAGGACTAAACCAGGACTAAACCAGGACCAAACCAGGACTAAACCAGGACTCAACCAGGACTCAACCAGAGACTAAACCAGGTCTAAACCAGGTCTAAACCCGGACTAAACCAGGACTAAACCAGGACTGAACCAGGACTAAACCAGGTCTAAACCAGGACTAAACCAGGACTAAACCAGGACTAAACCAGGACTAAACCAGGTCCAAACCAGGGCTAAACCAGGACTATATCAGGTCTAAACCAGGTCTAAACCAGGACTAAACCAGGACTAAACCAGGACTCAACCAGGACTCAACCAGAGACTAAACCAGGACTAATCCAGGACTAAACCAGGTCTAAAGCAGGTCAGTGTTGCCTGTCACTCGCTGAAGCTGCTCTCACAGTGAGGGGGGGTGAGACACTTGTCTTTTCTCTTAAAGTCCATCCATCACTCTCTCTAGACGTGCTAAAGTCGTGTTGGCTCTGGGAGTTTCTGTTCATAAAATCAGGCGACTGCTGCCGCTTCATGACTTTGTTGTTCGTCCGTTTGTCAGAGGGAACAGTTTTGCCTCAGGACATCGCGGAAGTAAAATAATCTGGTGAAATGCAGTTTGGGTAAAATGATCTTTTGTAAAGTCATCCTCCAAATCTATAATAAAATAATTTCAGGCTGGTCCAGCTCAGAGACACTGGGACGACCTTGTGTCACCAACAGTCCAGACATTACAATGGAGCCGTGGAGTCGCTCTGGGTCTAAATCTGCACATTAACATTAATAATTATCCCAATCCTCCATCTGCATTTTACACACAGACCTCGAGAATGTGAAGAACAGCACAACAATCACATCTGAACCTGTGTCCAGAGTCGTAACCTGCAGATAACCTACAGATTCTGTTTATGGACAGGCCTCGTGTAAAGAACCTCCAGAATTCACTCTCTGAGCTGCAGAGGCTGCACTAGCACTGACTCGTGATTGTTCTGCAGGTGCTGGGAGTTTACGTACAGACCATTCAGATCAGAGAGGCACTTTAGGTTTAAAACAGCTGGATTTCAGCTTTGGAACTGGCAACACAAATGAGAGTCATTCTTCTTTTTGATTGGATAATCGTCTTGAACTAAAACACCAAATTATAACATAAAAAACTTCATCATGTCCAATATTTTTGTAATTAAGAATAAATCTGCATTTGAATTTAATACGTCGACCTTGTATCTGGGGACCATAGACTGTAAATATAAATGGACATAGCTAACCTGCTAACCACTGCGTTCCAAACAGGAAGTGTGCATGGGCGCGCTTCCGGCTCCAGTTCGCTTTCTATTGAAAAACGGTGTCCCCTCTCTCTGTAACTGCTGCACTGAGCCTCATCATGTTGGTCTTAAATGTTCGCACTCTACATGTTTCTGCTGTTTTTATTTCACTTTTGTGTCTGTAAATCAAGATATGAACATTAAAAAGAGACGAATCATGCGCCTTCCTTCCCCCGAGGTTACTCTCACTAGCGTTAGCAACGGGTTTGATTGACAGCGTCGCTAAGCACTCGCTCCGTGCCAAACCAGCGATGCGGGTGGGAAGTGGCGTTACCCTGAATAGCCTCGCTCCTGATTGGCTCTTTGGTTGCTATGATACTCGCGCTAGGATCTTGGCCGCTACAACTGCTAGCCTCGATTCGCTTCATTTGACTGGAGATGGGTCACAGATGGGTCATAACGATCTTAACTGTCCCGTTACTAGTTTATTCTATGTTTTACTGTATCTATAATAATCTATGAGTGGCTAATGATCTCGTGTTCTAGCAAAAGCATCGACTTAGAAGCGAGTAAACCTTCTATTTAATAAAAATGTCCCCTCAGATCATGACTGTCACTCAGAGTAAAGACGTGGTCCCTGTATCTCAGAGCAGAGCCTCGGGGGCAGAGGACGCTTCAGTTACATAAGAGCTGAGTGTCATGTGACCAGTGCGTGACACATACAGCAGCACAAGACACAAGAAAAATATATAGTAGTATGAACACTACAGACTCGTGCAGTTTTGACTTTTCTTTGGAGTTTTTAGTCTTTTCTAGCGGTCAGTCGTTTTAATGGAGACGTCCACAGCCAAACCTCTGCAGCAATGGAACAAAATGAAGTAAAAGTAGTAAAATACTGTACTTAAATGGACTCTTTCTACTTTACTTCTCTATATTTGAGAGCAGCATCTGTACTTTCTACTGCACTACATTTTTGAACTGGACTGAAAAGTAAAAGTATTTTTGATGATAGTTTGACATCCGCTGAAAAGATTGAGGTTTTATTTTAAACATGTTCATAATTTCAAACTTTTAACAAAATCACCTCATCTGAAGCTTTATTAGATCTCAAAATATACATGAAATACTTAATTTTTACTCTTTAAGTTCATTTTTAAACAGGTACTTTAATATTTTTACTTTTACTTGAGTATTTTCTTGCTCCAGTATCGGTAAGTTTACTCAAGTGACAAAATTAACTACTTTTTCCACCACTGATCGTCTGTAAAATCATGTGGTTTGACGCAGACGTGAGACTTTGGAAGAACAAATTAGACCTTTTTGTATTAAATAAAGTTGTTTAAGTTCAGGAAATTAATATAGAAAAGAGGGGAAAAAAATCAAATCAATCGATCAAAATGAGGGACAAAAATGACACATGTTTTGGCATATCACCCAAACCTACATTAACAAAATTATAATATTAATAGTGTCATTTTAAAATCCTTTATTTGACCCTGTGAGAGTGGAGCCCGTCTGACTCCCTGAGATGAGAATTATCTTCACCGAGTTGGTTATGATGAAGAACGATGTCGTCTTTTCTATAGGGTCAGGGTTTTTAAAGGGCCGGTACATACTCATTTATTCTTGTCAGACAGTAAACTCTTTGTATTAAGTGTCGTACAGTAAAAGCAGCTAAATAGCAAACACAATGAGACGTATGTGTGAGATGTATGTGTGTGTAATGGTCACATGTTTGTATAGAGCTTTTCCACCTTCAAAGCACTTTACAACAAGGAAACACTCACACTTTCACACACACATACACATGGTTACATTCTAAAAATAACCCGCACCAGGCGAAATCCGCAAGTATCAGCTTTATTTTTTACAACTATTCTCTATGTTTCTTGCCTGTAAAACCACTTTATACACTTTTCTCACACAGGCATTAACATTTCTCTCTTGTTTAAACACAAAGTTCAAACCTTCGTCGGTGCCTTTGTCGGTGCAGAACGTTTCATCGACATTGTGGGTTTTGTCGGGGAGAAAACTTGCAAACATACAGCACTTCAGAGTCACACTGTGATCCAACATTTATGTAAATTTGTCTGACACATTCTGTACTGTACAGGAGACACGGAGGAGACTGATGGACAATGGTCTACAGTCCCTCAGCCAATCAGGACGCAGAACACAATGGTCTACAGTTCTTTAGCCAATCAGGACGCAGAACACAATGGTCTATAGTCCCTCAGCCAATCAGGACGCAGAACACAATGGTCTACAGTTCCTCAGCCAATCAGGACGCAGAAAACAATGTACCTTCATACGGTGTAAAAAAAAAATTACACAAAAAACATCCGCAATATAGCGAAGGACCATTGTATGTGGTGTTTTAATAGCGTTATCTACTGTTCCAAGTCACTTTTGACAACTTTAGTGCAAACTAGGTACATTTACACCTTTCTGGGCAAAAAAAAAACGCCAAAATAAAAAGTGTGTGCTGCTTTCAGTGGCCTCTACAGTTTCAAGTACTATGTGACATGACTCAGAATTGCCCTGATTGCAGCCAGGTGTTTGAGATTACAAACCACAGGCTGAAGGGGCGGAGTTTTAAGTGTGGATACCTGTTAGACCAATCACACTGTTCCCTTTACGTCCAGACTCCGCCCTGCCTCCTCCCCCTTTCACCTTTAGTCCTCCAGACCCCGCCCCTCCTCCCGTCACTCTCACCTTTAGTCCTCCAGCCCCGCCCCTCCTCCCGTCACTCTCACCTTTAGTCCTCCAGACCCCGCCCCTCCTCCCGTCACTCTCACATTTAGTCCTCCAGACCCCGCCCCTCCTCCAGTCACTCTCACCTTTAGTCCTCCAGGCCCCGCCCCTCCTCCCGTCACTCTCACCTTAGTCCTCCAGACCCCGCCCCTCCTCCCGTCACTCTCACCTTTAGTCCTCCAGACCCCGCCCCTCCTCCCGTCACTCTCACCTTTAGTCCTCCCAGACCCCGCCCCTCCTCCCCACTCTCACCCCTCCTCCAGACCCCGCCCCTCCTCCCGTCACTCTCACCTTTAGTCCTCCAGACCCCGCCCAGTTAAGCAGCTCTATTTGAAACACATTTGGGGGCGGAGTTTAGATGTTTAGTCCCACTTTAAACCATAGAGTCCAATGTACAGTACCTCCAGTGAAGTTGTTCTCCAGGTAGTCGATGATGTGGCTGTATTCGCTGATGATCGTGTCGCCGTGGAGAAACACCGGAACCTCCTCCCCCAGGTTCAGCCTCATGAACCACGGCTCTTTGTGCTCCTGTAGAGGGAGGCTCACGTCGCGCTCCTCACACACCAGCCCCTTCTCGCAGATCACCAACCGCACCTGCAAAAAACAACCACAAGGGGGCATAAGAGAGGAACAGGGACCTCCTCACACACCAGGCCCTTCTCGCAGATCACTAATCGCACCTACAGAGACAACCACAAGGGGGCGTAAGAGAGGAACAGGGACAGCCTCACACACCATGCCCAAGCAGAAAATCGCACCTAGAAGATGACAACCACAAGGGGGCGGAAGAGAGACCACAGCCACAAAACCATACAAGAAAAAGCACTAGAAGATGTGATTCCTTTTATTCAGTTACAAACACTGACATTGGGTGTATGCCAGTTTATGGGGGATTTCATCATTAAAAGCTCATCAATGTAAGAAAACTTC
This sequence comes from Periophthalmus modestus, assembly GCA_019594935.1. Taxonomy (NCBI): domain Eukaryota; kingdom Metazoa; phylum Chordata; class Actinopteri; order Gobiiformes; family Gobiidae; genus Periophthalmus; species Periophthalmus modestus. The sequence goes on from JAIEZT010000084.1 coordinate 32,280,342, forward strand.
CTCTAGTGTGTTGCCAGGTTACAGGCGTTTTTATTGCCAAAAAATAAATATATATTGTAATGATCTGATATTTTGAGTGTGTTTCCTTACACCAGAACGCCACAGTATTGTTTTGGTAGAGTTACCTGCTTGTCTCCATGGCGACTGGCAAGTTTTATGTCATATTGTGGAACGTTCCAGGCAAAATAACATTATATAATACAGTATTTTCTGTGTACAAATGGAACAACCTTGTACTTGTATTTGGTGCGTCGTGTTTAAAGTAGTCGTACTTTCACTTTGACTAATCACCACGAGCCCAGACTCAGACAACAGAGAGAGTGAAGGATACACCAAGGTCCTGGAGCTGTTTGGCTCAGTAAGACCAACGCTCTGGACGAGGAGGAGGAGAGAGGAGGACAGGAGGAGGACAGGAGGAGGAGAGGAGGAGAAGAGGAGAGGGAGAGAGGTGTGTGAAGGATACACCAAGGTCCTGGAACTGTTTGCCCCAATAAGACCAACGCTCTGAACGAGGAGGAGAGAGGGAGAGGAGGACAGGAGGAGGACAGGAGGAGAGACAGGAGGAGGAGAGGGGAGGAGGAGTAGAGGAGGAGAGGAGCTGAGGAGTGTGGGAATGATGGATCAAGGTCCTGGAGCTGTTTGGCCTAATAAGACCAACGAGCACTCAGGATGAGAAGGAGAGAAGGAGAGGACAGGAGAACAGGAGGAGAACAGGAGGAGGAGAGGAGAGGAGGAGGAGGAGAGGAGGAGAGAAGGAGAGGAGTGTGTGAAGGATAGACCAAGGTCCTGGACCTGTTTGCCCCAATAAGACCAATGAACGCTCTGGACGAGGAGGAGGAGAGGAGAGGAGCAAGGAGTAGAGGAGGAGAGGAGAAAGAGGAGGGGTGAAGAGGAGAGAGGAGGAGAAGAGAGAGGAAGAGAGGGGGAGAGTAGGTGAGGAGGAGAGAGGAAGAGAGGGGAAGAGTAGAAGAGGCAGGGGAGAGGGGAGGTGATGGGGAGAGAAGGAGAGGAAGAAAAGAGAGAGGAAGAGAAGAGAGAGGAGGTGCGGAGAGCAGAAGAGAGGAGGTGGAGCAGAGGAAAAGAGGAAGAGGAAGAGGGGAGGTGAGGAGGAGGGATGAAATGCGGCAGAAGTGAGAATGACAGGATGAGAGGAGAGAGGAGGACAGAAGAGGAGGTGAGGAGAGGAGTTTATATCAGAACAGACTCATTAAGGAGAAAACATGATTTGTTTCCGGTGTCGGAGCAGAATAAATGAACGAGGCGAGATGCCAAATTAAAAAGACTTTGATAATGAAGTGATTTTGTTTTAATCTGACAAACACTGGGGGAAACATCCTTAAAGCTCCACTATGTAACTTTTCTGGCGGATTGTCCATCACCTGCTTCTCTCCATGGCGATATTACTGCTTTGTCTGCCAATAAACACTGTGCCAAGTTACAGGTCGGATCTGTGGAGAGAGATGGGTTTTAATGCCATGTTGTGGAATTTCCCAATCAGTGCAACGCAATCTCCATGGAGACAAGCACTCCACCAGAAAAATGACATAGTGCAACTTTAATTAGTCCAGCCAGAACCAAACATTTTGACAAAACTTTACAAAGACGAGCGGGTCTGGATGTGATTGACAGGCGGATTAACCAATCAGAGAGACGGCTAAAAACAAAATGGCGGCTTAGGTTAAAAAAAGGGAAAAAACAACACAAAGGACTGAGAAACTTGTGGATTTCTGCAGGATTAACCATCAAAGCAACAAATTTGTATTCATCTCCAGTAAAAAGTTATAGATTTCTCTCTGAATGACACAAAAGCTGGACCGTCCCACGTCAGGCTGCAGGTTTTTCACGCTCTATGGTCCGATTTCAAACCCGTCTGGATTCAAACAGGATGTGGACTGGCTGGCAGCTCTAGCTTGGTCTTTCTTGCCAAAATCCTGGCTCTGGACCTGAAGAAAGTCCAGAATCTTACTCAAATATGGACAGAAGGGCACAGTGTGATAGATGGACAGGCTTAAAGAGTGAAACGCCAACTGTCTCAGCATCAGACACTTAAAGAGGACCTATTGTGCTTGTGTCTGCTATATAGTTCAAATCTATGACACCCGTGAGTCATAATGTTATATTTTAGACATTTTATATTGATTTAAAATGTTTTTTACTCGTCGGATGTTATCGCCACTGACAGGCGTCTCAAAGCAGAGGCATGGGGCTCTTTAAATATGTTACTGTCATTATGGGGATGTGTTGCAGTAGCTAAATCTGGTACAAATCATCTTTTCTTTGTAAGATTAATGTATTTGTACATGGTCAAATAAAGTAGGAAGAAAGAAAGAAGACGACCAATCAGAGCTCAGGTACCGCCGGATTCTCCCAGTCAGAGGAAAAATAAGGATGGATGTGTAAAATAGAGGTAGTTGTGTGAAAAAAAGGCAAAAGTACACGCTGATACTTCCTTAAACGTGATTTTTATGGCTAAAAAAAGGTCCAGACGAGCTGTAATGGGCTATAATGTGCTCAGTCCTTAAAGGGTTAATACAAATAGGAGTTAATTCTTGATGTTACGTCGCTGTAAACATCACAACATTGAAAAACACATATAAAACTGTTAAAAGCTCTGAAAGGTCAATTTGACATAATGTCTCCTTTAAATAGACGGTTTAAAGGTTTTATATTACGCAAAATTGACTCTTGTAGCTTTAAGTCATGTTATAAAGCTGTTATCGCATCAAAAACAGACCTGGAGTTGTGTTTTGTTTCATTCACACATGTTTGAGTAACACTTTATTATTAAAAGTGCTCAAAACGCTCTGTTCCACCTTGTGATGTCATGAAGTGGTAGTTTTCAAGTTAACAGCTACACTTTACCTTTAGTTCAGTCGAGATTTCCAATTCCAGGGCTGAAATCATCCAAATGATTCTAGACATGAAGGTGTGTGGAGTTTAAAAACACAGTGGAGCACTTCCTGTATCACCACATGATGACATCACAAGGTGGAACAGAGTGTTTTCAGTCTGAGAGAAGAACTCAGCCTAAATCTGCAGGTTTGTTTGTGTGTTAAACATGTGTGAATCAAACAAAAAAAACACAACTCCACATGTAGAAAATGAGTCTCGTTTGAACAGTTTTGATGGATTTGATCATCGTGAGACTAATTAATGCCACGTTTCAAGATAATTTAGCTTGAAATATGAAATCTGCTAATCAGGCATGAGATAATTACATCATATTTTTGCAATTTGACCGAAATATGCTAAAAAGTGTCAGTAAATGTCTCGGAAAAGTCCAGTTTTTTTGGTAAATGGTCACGGTTTATGGTCATATAGAGGTCGGGATTCCACCAACTGATGCAGAAATCGTTTTAAATAATAATTCTAGCTCTAAACAAGTCAAAACTACTCCATTTAACTCATTTGACCCTTCACGTATATAGTTCTTTGCAGTGTGTGAGAGCTGCCAATCCCCGAAGCAGAAAGATCAGCTGAAAGTCTCTCGAAACGAAATATATCACGGTAAATATAATGAAGATGTAAGAGCAAAATTTAAGGTCCAGGAGGAGAGATCGATGCAGACCTGGCAACCCACCGCAGCAGCAGCAGGAGCAGGTCAGAGATATACACCCCACTGCAGACTGTGGACTCACTGCACTGTGCGAGCTGTAAAAATATATGAACGATATGGAGGAAAATGACCTGGACTCGAAAGGAAAAAGAATTTATTTTCAAGACAAAATGAATAATGTGAGTCCAGTTTGTTTGTTCTAATGCTGTTTCCTCGTCACAAACAGACCTGGAGTTGTGTTTAGTTTAGATTTAGTTCTTCTCTAGTTCTTCTCTCAAGCAGAAAACACTCTGTTCCACCTTGTGATGTCATGGGGTGATACAGGAAGGAAGCGACTGCAGACCAAGTAGAGCCGTGGCCCCCAACTGTTACACATTTCCTACCAGGTCCCACAAAAACAGTCAATAATTTATCAGCGACGCATCTTCTCCGATGTAACTTTGGCCTCGTGACACTAATAAACCCGACTGTGGATATATAATGAAAATCCTGACAGTAAATCTCCGCATAAATCCATCTGATATAACAGTGAGTTTATTATATCTGTGCTGGATCTGCTCTTGTCTCCACGACGACGAATCTCGTGTAAACACATCAGGCACGAGCCCAAAAGTAGAGCCACAAGTGAGTGAAAATGAGCCACTATTCTGCAGCAAACTGAGGAGCCAGAAGAGGAGCCTACGACCTCCAAGAGAAAGAAAGATCAGTTTAACAGAGAGAACGACTTAAAATCTGGGTTTGTCGCTACAGGTGACGGAGTAATATGAGGAGGAAAAGGTGAACGAGGCAATGAAACCTTCAAAACTGCTCCAGCACCTGGATTAAAAGATAAGACTTTAGAGTTTTTGAAAGAAACAAGCAAGAACAAGAAGGAAAGAAGACACAAGTGCAGGGCTCCCACTGAAACGTATTTTTTAAGCATAAAACCTACATTATTCTGGTCCGTGGTGCGAAAAAGGTTGAGGTAGAGAGCTGAAAGAAGTTTTATCTGATATCAGTGAAAGTACAGACAGGTACTTCAGCACTTTGAGAAAGATACTATCTATAAAAGCCTGGCTAAAAGGACTTAAACTAATTTTACACACTGTCTGTACAAGGCCCTAAATGGATGCACCGTCAACTGTTACCAGGAGGTAGAAGACGTCACTGAGAAGAATGTTCCCAGTCACAGAAAAGATGGATTGCAAAGGCGTCTTGTCACAGGAGATGAATACCAGGGTCGAGAAGTAACAGGTGCCAGTGAGGACACGAGCGGCATTTTTACTGAGAGACAAGTTCATCTCAAGGTTTAAGAGGAAAGAAATACAGCAAAAATCATGATTTCACTGCTGATCTGATCTTTTACTGAGCTTGAAAAGAACAAAATTAACAACATTATAACACGGCGTGAAGCTCACAAGAGTCAGTTTTGTGGACCATATTTTGCAGAGTATAAGCTGCACCCGCCAAAAAATGCATAATAATGAACAAAAAACATATATAAGTTGCACTGGACTATAAGTTGCATTTTGGGGGGAAATTTATTTAGCAAAATCCAAGACCAAGAACAAACGTTTTATCTTTAAAGTCAAGTTATTCAGCTCCACAGACAGAACTGAACATGTGTCTGAACTAAAGCCATTGAGATCACTAATCTTGGCCAAGACAGCAGCACAGTTACATCACACACAGACATTTCAACACAAAATTGATTCTTAAAAGTAATTACAAATCATAGACTTAATTTCCAAACATTTCAACATAGATTTGAACTGAACTATTGAAGTCAGGTCCACAACTCCATCACATTCAAAGTACTACACAACCTGGCCCCTCCTTATCTCACGGACTTGCTCCACCACCACACTCCATCTCCTCCGCTCCTCCAGCTCCAACCTCCTCCAGCTCCAACCTCCTCCAGCTCCAACCTCCTGCCCCCGCCCTGTAGGACCAAGCTCCGAACCTGGGGGGACAGAGCCTTCTCCATCGCTGCCCCCACCCTCTGGAACTCACTGCCCAAACCCCTCCGTGACTGCTCTGACCTCGCCACCTTCAAAAAAGAACTAAAAACTCACTCACTATTTTATTCTTTTCTGAATTGTGAAGCGTCTTTGAGTGTCTTGAAAAGCACTATATAAATAAAATGCATTATTATTATTTTATTATTAACTCCAGAGGAAGATGAAGTACCTCTCTACATAATAAGATTTTCTTTTAGGGCATTTTCAGTCTTTCTCGGGTGTTTTTTAAATTACCGTAATGTTGAAATTTTAAATGTTCAGTGGTACAACAGTAGATATTGGTACAAGTGTAGAGCGCCCTCACGCAGCCGTCAGTGTGGCAATAACGAAGATGTGAAGTTATATATTTGAATAATTTCACATATAAGTCGCGTCTGAGTATAAGTCGGACAAAATGTGAGAAACAGTGCGACTTATAATCCAGAAAATACGGTAATATAGGACCTTTACACTTATGTAGACTGGTCAGTTTGCATTTTTATACATTGCTTTTCCACTTTCAAGTCACTCAAAGCGTTTTTCATCAAGGAACCACTCACACATTCACACACGGCCAACCTGTGGGTCACTGGATCTGACCGCTCCATAATAAAGTTTATGTAGAGACTGGGATTCGAACCGGCGACCTTCAGATCAGGGGATGAACCCTCTTCCAGCTGTACACTACATTCAATTCTATCCTGAATAATGCTCGAGCTGACATTAGAACAGCCTTTATCTGAGCGTCTGGAGGTAACGTGGACTGAAGCTCGAGTTTGCTTTGTGCTGAGTGACAAGAGACTTTGGCAAAGAGTCAAAATCTCACTTAAAACAGACAGAGCGACGTCTCACCAGACGAAGCAGCGGAGCCCGAGGATGTTCTGTAATGTGGCTTTAACAGACACAAAGGTGGAATATAAACGAGGCTGGTCAGAGGAAGATAAAGAGTGTTTATGTAGAATTATCTAGATGAACCAAGGCCAAACCGGGACTAAACCGGGACTAAACCAGGACTAAACCGGGACTAAACCAGGACTAAACCGGGACTAAACCAGGACTAAACCAGGACTAAAGCAGGACTAAACCAAGAGTAAACCAGGACTAAACCAGGACTAAACCAGGACTAAACCAGGACTAAACCAGGTCTAAACCAGGACTAAACTAGGACTAAACCAGGTTTAAACCAGGACTAAATCAGGACTAAACAAGGACTAAACCAGGACTAAACCAGGTCTAAACCAGGACTAAACTAGGACTAAACCAGGTTTAAACCAGGACTAAATCAGGACTAAACAAGGACTAAACCAGGACTAAACCAGGACTAAACCAGGTTTAAACCAGGACTAAAGCAGGACTAAACCAGGACTGAACCAGGACTAAACAAGGACTAAACCAGGACTAAACCAGGACTAAACCAGGTTTAAAGCAGGACTAAAGCAGGACTAAACCAGGACTGAACCAGGACTGAACCAGGACTAAACCAGGACTAAACCAAGACTAAACCAGGACTGAACCAGGACTGAACCAGGACTAAACCAGGACTAAACCAGGACTAAATCAGGACTAAACTTGGACTACACCAGGACTGAACCAGGGACAAAACCAGGACTGAACCAGGACTAAAAGGACTAAACCAGGTCTAAACCAGGACTAAACCAGGACTAAACCAGGACTAAACCAGGACTAAACCAGGACTAAACCAGGACTAAGGAGGACTAAACCAGGACTAAACCTGGACTAAACCAGGACTAAACCAGGACTAAACCAGGACTAAACCTGGACTAAACCTGGACTAAACCAGGACTAAACCAGGACTAAACCAGGACTGAACCAGGACTGAACCAGGACTAAACCAGGACTAAACCAGGACTAAACCAGGACTAAACCAGGAACTAAACAAGGACTAAACCAGGACTAAACCAGGACTAAACAAGGACTAAACCAGTACTAAACCAGGACTAAACCAGGACTAAACCAGGACTAAACCTGGACTAAACCAGACTAAACCAGGACTAAACCAGGACTAAACCAGGACTAAAGCAGGACTAAACCTGGACTAAACCAGGACTAAACCAGGACTAAGCCAGGACTGAACCAGGTTTAAACAAGGACTAAACAAGGACTAAACCAGGACTAAACCTGGACTAAACCTGGACTAAACCAGGTTTAAACCCAGAGAATCAGTGTTTCAGTTTTCTGCAGCTAAAACTTGGAACATTCTTCCTGAAGATGTGACTCAGGCCTCGACTTTGACGATGTTTAAATCCAGACTCAAAATGGTTCTGTTTATCTGTGAATACGACTGAAAGTTTTTTATTCTGCACTTTTCTCCTTTAATGTTAATTTTATGATGATTATTTGTGACTATTCATGTTTTGACTTGTTGTATTGTGATTTTAACGTCTTTCTTATTCTGTAAAGCACTTTGAGTGACTTTGTGGACGACTTGTGCTGTACAGATAAACTTTAATGATAATCCCTGTGATTTGATCTTCTTCTCATCTGTGTTAAATATGATCGTCCTGCAGAATGTCGTGACGTCCTCTCAAACGCAGCTCTCTGTCGTGGAAATGTACTTACTGCTTCCAGAGTGACTCCACAAATTTGCCACGTCTCAAAGTCTTTCAGCCGACAACACTCACGTCTGTTCGCATAATTCCTCATTCGTTTATTTGCGGCGCCGACAGAGACGACGTTGAACTTTGCCCCGGTTTTTGTTTCATGTGGAGGAGCCCAGTCGTTACAGAGATATTCACCGTAAACCAGGTCGACACATCTGTAACATGACGCAACGATCTGCACCTGACAGTTCGGACACAGACTGTGAAAAGAAGTGGACGAAGTGCCACAGCTTTTCAATGTAAAGTGAATTGGAGCCAGAGTCGATGGAGCCGGAAGTGCGCCCAGGCTCACTTCCTGAATCCTTTTTGAGCGTCAGTGCTGGTGTTCGATCCCTGTTCTTCAAAGTAAAGCTGTTCAGCCTGATATTGTGATGTAATGTCTGATTTTAGCACAGACGCAGATCTGTGTGAGTGAGAAGGACACGGGACAGAGGCTCAGACGAGGCTCGTGTCCAGATGTGATCATCAAGAGAAGAAGCAGATGCTGGAGGAGGTGCAGTCTGTGTGTCTGTGTCTCAGTGGAGGAAAAGCAAGATAAAACCAGGACTAAACCAGGACTAAACTAAAGCAGGGCTAAACCAGGACTAAACCAGGACTAAACTAAAGCAGGACTAAACCAGGACTAAACCAGGACTAAACCAGGGCTAAACCAGGACTAAACTAAAGCAGGGCTAAACCAGGACTAAACCAGGACTAAACCAGGACTAAACCAGGGCTAAACCAGGACTAAACTAAAGCAGGGCTAAACCAGGACTAAACTAAAGCAGGGCTAAACCAGGACTAAACCAGGACTAAAGCAGGACTAAAGCAGGACTAAAGCGGGACTAAACCAGGACTAAACCAGGACTAAACCAGGACTAAACTAAAGCAGGGCTAAAGCAGGGCTAAACCAGGACTACACTAAAGCAGGGCTAAACCAGGACTAAACCAGGACTAAAGCAGGACTAAACCAGGACTAAACTAAAGCAGGGCTAAACCAGGACTAAACCAGGACTAATCCAGGACTAAACCAGGACTAAACTAAAGCAGGGCTAAACCAGGACTAAACCAGGAGTAAACTAAAGCAGGGCTAAACCAGGACTAAACCTGGACTAAACCAGGACTAAACTAATGCAGGACTAAACCAGGACTAAACTAATGCAGGGCTAAACCAGGACTAAACTAAAGCAGGGCTAAACCAGGACTAAACTAAAGCAGGGCTAAACCAGGACTAAACAAGGTCTAAACCAGGACTACACCAGGTCTAACCTAAACCAGGAAAAAACTAAAGCAGGACTAAACCAGGACTAAATCAGGTCTAAACCAGGACTAAACCAGGACTAAAACAGGACTAAACCAGGTCTAAATCAGGTCTAAACCAGGACTAAACAAGGACTAAACCAGGACTAAACCAGGACTAAACTAAACCAAGCTTATTGTGATGAGATTTGTGATATATATTTTAAAGGAGCATTAACATTTGAGAGAAAACAGACAAAACTGACTCTTGTAGCTTTAAATCATGTTATAATGTTTAACCTCCTCAAAAACAGACCTGGACGTTGTGTTTTGTTTCATTCACATGTTTGAGTAACACTTTATTATTAGTCTGTAACATCTCTAAAGCTCAAAATGCTCCTGTTCCACCTTGTGATGTCATGAAGTGGTAGTTTTCAAGTTAACAGATCCTTTTACCTTTAGTTCAGTCGAGTTTGGCGATTCCAGAGCTGAAATGATCCAAATGATTCTAGTGAAGGTGTGTGGAGTTTTAAAACACAGTGGAGCACTTCCTGTATTACCACATGATGACATCACAAGGTGGAACAGAGTGTTTTCTGTTTGAGAGAAGAGCTGTTAAACATGTGTGAATGAAACAAAAAAAAACACAACTCCAGGTCTGTTTGTGATGAGGAAACATTAGAACAGATCAGAAAACAGAGTCATATGGGCTTTTAAACGACGGCACCACAATATTTTTTTCTATAAAGGTGATTTTACAGATATTTTATAGATTTTTTATAGAGACTTAAACATTCTGTTATCAAAATAAATGGAGCCTTTGCCTTTTGAAAACTGAACTGAACTTGAACTTAAGCAGGAAGACCCAGCAGGACTAAACCAGGACTCACAGCAGAATGAAACTGAAGCAGGACTAAAGCAGGGAAACCGGGATTAAAGCAGGACTAAAGCGGGACTAAAGCAGGACTAAAGCAGGACTAAACCAGGCCTAAAGCGGGACTAAAGCAGGACTAAAGCAGGACTAAACCAGGACTAAAGCAGGACTAAAGCGGGACTAAACCAGACTAAAGCAGGACTAAAGCAGGACTAAAGCGGGACTAAAGCAGGACTAAAAAGCACTAAAGCAGGACTAAAGCAGGACTAAAGCAGGGACTAAACCAGGACTAAAGCGGGACTAAAGCAGGACTAAAGCAGGACTAAACCAGGCCTAAAGCGGGACTAAAGCAGGACTAAAGCAGGACTAAACCAGGACTAAAGCGGGACTAAACCAGGACTAAAGCGGGACTAAAGCAGGACTAAAGCAGGACTAAAGCAGGACTAAAGCGGGGACTAAAGCAGGACTAAAGCAGGACTAAACGGGACTAAAGCAGGACTAAAGCGGGGACTAAAGCAGGACTAAAGCAGGACTAAAGCAGGACTAAAGCGGGACTAAAGCGGGGACTAAAGCAGGACTAAAGCGGGACTAAACCGGGACTAAAGCAGGACTAAAGCGGGACTAAACCAGGACTAAAGCAGGACTAAAGCAGGACTAAAGTGGGACTAAACCAGGACTAAAGCAGGACTAAAGCAGGACTAAACCAGGACTAAAGCAGGACTAAAGCAGGACTAAAGCAGGACTAAACCAGGACTAAAGCAGGGACTAAAGCAGGGACTAAACCAGGACTAAACCAGGACTAAACCAGACTAAAGTGGGACTAAAGCAGGACTAAACCAGGACTAAAGCGGGACTAAACCAGGACTAAAGCGGGACTAAACCAGGACTAAAGCAGGACTAAAGCAGGACTAAAGCAGGACTAAACCAGGATTAAAGCAGGACTAAAGCGGGACTAAACCAGGACTAAAGCAGGACTAAAGCAGGACTAAAGCAGGACTAAAGCAGGACTAAACCAGGACTAAAGCGGGACTAAACCAGGACTAAAGCAGGACTAAACCAGGACTAAAGCGGGACTAAAGCGGGACTAAACCAGGACTAAACCAGGACTAAACCAGGACTAAAGCAGGACTAAAGCGGGACAAAAGCAGGACTAAAGCGGGACTAAAGCAGGACTAAACTGGGACGAAAGCAGGACTAAAGCAGGACAAAAGCAGGACTAAAGCAGGACTAAAGCGGGACTAAAGCAGGACTAAAGCAGGACTAAAGCAGGACTAAACCTGGACTAAACCAGGACTACACCAGGACTAAACCTGGACTACACCAGGTCTAAAGCGGGAGTAAAGCAGGACTAAAGCAGGACTAAAGCTGGACTAAACCTGGACTACACCAGGACTAAACCTGGACTAGGAGCAGGCCTTTCTCCCTGACATGTTTCAGTTTCTCTCTTTACCCCTGGTCTCTCTTCACACGTGTCTGCTGAAGCTCGGGACACAGACAAACAGACAAACCGCTTTGGCCTCTGCTTCTTTTCGCTCGGGGACACCTCGTTTTTTAAATCAATAATTCAAGCTTCGTGCATCTTTGTGTCCGGAGCTTTCACCACAGCGCGGTGCACGAGGAGCACGGGAGCACTGCAGGGGTATCCAGACCCGGACCATCCCGGGCGGTGGAGCTCCGGGTGTGTTTATGCTCCAGCCCCGCGCCTCACGCCGCAGACGGGCGCGTGCATGGCCCCGAACACCGTAACACAACATAAACACGGCCCCGCGTCACGCACGAGCCACAGGAGCCATTTTCCGCGGATGTTTTTACCTTCTGGGAGGCGAAAGACTGCGTCCAGTGGTAGAGCACGAGGCGGTCTTTGCTGTACGGTTTGGGCTCGTGCACCGGCTCCTCGCTCTCCTCTCCGTCCGCCGCTTTGCCGTCCTCCTCCATGGCTGAGATGGGCCACCAGCTGCAGTTCGTGGGGGTAACATGGTTGGAAGACGCCATGACAGAGCGTTTTGTGCGTGTGGGAGAGGAGGAGAGGAGGAGAGGAGGAGAGGAGCGCGCAGCGACGAGGAGGGAGGGAGGGATACAGAGGAGGGATAGAGAGAAGAGAGGAGAGGGAGAGAGAGGCGAGAGAGGAGGAGGAGGGATACAGAGAAGAGGAGAGAGAGAGAGAGGAGAGGAGGAGGGAGGAGGGATACAGAGAAGAGGAGAGAGAGAGAGAAGAGGAGGGAGGGATACAGAGAAGAGGAGAGAGAGAGGCAAGAGGAGAGAGGGAGGAGGGATACAGAGAAGAGAGAGAGAGAGAGGCGAGAGGAGGGAGGAGGGATACAGAGAAGAGGAGAGAGAGAGGCGAGAGGAGGAGGGAGGAGGGATACAGAGAAGAGGAGAGAGAGAGAGGAGAGGAGGGAGGAGGGATACAGAGAAGAGGAGAGAGAGAGGCGAGAGGAGGAGGGAGGGAGGAGGGAGATACAGAGAAGAGAGAGAGAGAGAGGAGAGAGGAGAGGAGGAGGGAGGGAGACAGAGAAGAGGAGAGAGAGAGAGGCGAGAGAGGAGGGAGGAGGGATACAGAGAAGAGAGGAGAGAGAGAGGCGAGAGGAGGAGGGAGGAGGGATACAGAGAAGAGGAGAGAGAGAGGCGAGAGGAGGAGGGATACAGAGAAGAGAGAGGAGGAGAGAGAGGATAAGAGGAGGAGGGAGGAGGGATACAGAGAGAGGAGGGAGAGAGAGAGAGAGAGAGAGAGAGAGAGGAGGAGGGGAGGAGGGATACAGAGAAGAGGAGAGAGAGAGAGAGGCAGAGAGGAGGGAGGAGGGGAGAGAGAGAGAGAGAGAGAGAGGAGAGAGAGGCAAGAAGAGAGAGGGAGGAGGGACACCGAGAGAGAAGAAGAGAGAGAGAGAAGAGGAGGAGGGACACAGAGAGAAGAGGAGAGAGGGAGGAGGGAGAGGACTTAGAGAGAGAAGAGGAGAGAGGGGCAGAGGAGGAGAGAGAGAGGAGAGAGAGACAGAGAGAGGCAAGAGGAGAGGAGGGAGGAGGGGACAGAGAGAGAGAGAGAGAGGAGAGAGGGAGGAGGGACTTAGAGAGAGAGAGAGAGAGAGAGAGGAGGGAGAGGAGGAGGGAGAGACGGACAGAGAGAGAGAAGAGGAGAGAGAGAGAAGAGGAGGAGGGACAGAGAGAGAGAAGAGGAGAGAGAGGCAAGGAGAGGAGAGAGAGAGAGAGGGAGAGGAGGAAGGGCCACAGAGAGAGAGAGAGGAGAGAGAGGCAAGAGGGAGGAGGAGAGAGAGAGAGAGAGAGGAAGAGAGAGAAGAGAGGAGAGAGAGAGAGAGAGAGGCAAGAGGAGGGAGGAAGGAGGGACAGAGAGAGAAGAGGAGAGAAGGAGGAAGGACAGAGAAACAGAAGCAGAGAGAGGGGAAAAGAGGAGGAGTGGAGGAGGAGGAACAGGAGGAGGAACAGGAGGAGGAGGAGGAGGAGGAGGAGTGGAGGAGGAGGAGGAGGAGGAGGAGGAAGTGGGAGGAGGAGCAGCAGGAGGAGGAGGAGGAGGAGAGAGAGCAGCAGCAGCAGGAGAGGAGAGGAGGAGGACAGAGGAGGAGGAGGAGGAGAGGAGGAGGAGGGAGGAGGAGGAACAGGAGGAGGAGAGAGGAGGAGGAGGAGTGGAGAAGGAGGAGGAGTGGAGGAGGAGGAGGAGTGGAGGAGGAGGAGGAGGAGGAGGAGAGGTTCATGGCCTGGAGCATGTCCCGCTCACGCGCGGACAGCTCCGGTGCTGAAATGACGCAGACGCGGCTCGTGCGGCGTGTCTCTGCGTGAAGTGTCTCTGTAGAGACACAATGAACCACGTGACAGACGCACGAGCGGCCTGAACCCGGGCTCGTGCGCAGGTCACGCGCTCTGAGGACAAGACTTTTTTATTCTACCTGTGCGTAGATCTATTTTTACATGGTCAACATAAGGTTTATAAAGTGTTTTAATTATTTCACACTGATTAGTCTGACGTTTTTGTTAATCCTCTTTATCCCAGAAGGTCCCATTTAAATATAACATCTCTGCTGTTTATTTTTGTTAAGTAGATTAAATAGATTAAATAGCCCCGTAGGTTTATAATGTTCATATTTTTATCCAAATGAAATGAAGGATTATATTAAGTGTTTTATTTGTGTATTATTAAGATATTGTACAAAAAGGTCTAACATGGATATATGTTTTTTTTAAGTCAGGACCCATTGAAATGCAACATCTCTCTGTTTTTTATTTTTGATAAGTAGTTTTTAAAAATCGCCATGATTTTCTAATTTTCATATTTATTATTCCTTAAACAAAGTAAAAGTTGTGTTTTACTTGTGTATTTTTATTAAGCTTATTTATTTATTATTGCTGAGAAGATTAGGCAAATAATCAAAGTGAATATATTTATGTTTTTATTAATTATTATTATTATTATATTATTATTATTATTATTATTATTATTATTATTATTATTATTATTATTATTATTACCATTATTTTAATTTTGTTTTTTTTTTTTTTTTATTATTATTATTATTTTAATTTTTGCATTTTTTTAAGATGGGGCATAACGACTTAGGTCAGATAAAAAAAATAATAATTAAAAAAAAAAAAAAATCCCCATAATACTACTCAAAGTTATTTCATTTTCATATTTCATTTCTTCCATAATGTATTTTTTCTACTAAAAATTTGCATTGATAAAAGTTTGAATTTCAGTGTTTCTCCTGTAAAAAGTTTCACCTGCAGTTTCCAAACATGACCAGCAGAGGGCGCGTTCGAGTTTGCAATCACCTTAAACAAGTTTGTATCCGGGCAAGACAAACTTTTATCTCACTTTAGAGTCAAATATTTGCAAACGCGCTGTTTTTTTTAAAGGAAAATGCGCTGATCCTCCACTTTAATCTGTGCGTAAAGGTAAAAGACGCTAAATCTGTTCTATTAACAACACATCCAGCTTCCTCCGTGAAAACTACCAAACAATAGGCGTATTTTTCAGATTTTTCAGATTGCCTGCTACAGAAGTGGACCAACATGGCGCGGGGTGGATGCACAGCACGTACAGAACCCGCTGCATTTGAATGGCATGCGCTCTGGTCCCGAAGTGGCACAAGACTCTGGCACGGCTCCTTCCAGCAGCAGCGGCGGCAGCAGCGGCGGCAGCAGCAGGCGCGCGCTGAGGATTGGGTCGTATTTTTGGACGGGAGAGTGTGTGTCCGTGGATTGGTCGCCTTGTTAGGTCTGCTCCAACCTTCTGTCAGGAGATAGCTGGGTGGCAGGGACGAGGCGAGAGGAGAGGGGCGCGTTTCGCTTGGGCCACCTCAAAAAAAGCCATGTAAGACCTCTGGCTTAAGAAACACGACAAAAAAAAGTTTAATTTACTCATCAAGAACTTCAAATCTGTTTAAATTTGTAACTTCATCTAAAGAGAAACCAAGGAAAGTTATTTGGAACCGATAAATCACCAGCCAACAGGACGCGTTTGGGGATTACGCATTTAGAAACTTGGGCACAACTTTCCAAAACGCAATTAAGGATACTTTAATCAGTTTGGATGTCTGGTAAAAGCGGAGACGCACGCACGGAGCTTTCATTCAGGTAGTTTTGTGAGTTCTTTCTGTCAAAAAAAGTGGATTTTGTCTGGTTGGCAGCATGAGCGGGGGTCGTTTTGAGTTTGATGACGGTGGAGCGTACTGCGGCGGCTGGGAGGGAGGCAAGGCGCACGGACACGGCATCTGCACCGGGCCCAAGGGACAGGGGGAGTACGCAGGGTCGTGGAACTACGGCTTCGAGGTGGTCGGGGTCTACACCTGGCCGAGCGGGAACACCTACGAGGGGTACTGGCAGCAGGGCAAGCGCCACGGCCTGGGCATCGAGACCAAAGGCCACTGGATTTACAAAGGCGAGTGGACGCACGGGTTTAAAGGAAGATACGGAGTCAGAACGAACGTGGTGAGCGGTGCCAAGTACGAAGGGACGTGGAATAACGGGCTGCAGGACGGATATGGCACGGAGACGTACGCGGACGGAGGTGAGACGCTCTGGAGACGCGCTTAAGACGCGCTCAGGGGTAATAAAAGAAACTGTTTGGTTTGAGCAGCTGGTCTCAGCATAAAGCATGAAGCATGAAGCATGAAGCATGAAGCCCCCTGTGGAAGTACAAGAAACAGGTTTAAAGCAGGAGTAAAGGAGGTCTAAACCAGACTAAAGGAGGACTAAACCAGGACTAAAGCAGGACTAAAGCAGGACTAAAGCAGGACTAAACTAGGACTAAATCAGGTCTAAACCAGGACTAAAGCAGGACTAAAGCAGGTCTAAACCAGGACTAAACCAGGACTAAACCAGGACTAAAGCAGGACTAAAGCAGGACTAAAGCAGGACTAAACTAGGACTAAATCAGGACTAAACCAGGACTGAACCATGAATAAACCAGGAATAAAGCAGGACTGAACCAGGTCTAAACCAGGTCTAAACAAGGACTAAACCAGGACAAGACCAGGACTAAAGCAGGACTAAACCAGGACTGAACCATGAATAAACCAGGACTAAAGCAGGACTGAACCAGGTCTAAACCAGGACTAAATCAGAACTAAACTAGGACTAAACCAGGACTAAACCAGGACTAAACCAGGTCTAAACCAGGACTAAACCAGGACTAAACTAAGTCTAAACCAGGACTAAACCAAGACTAAATCAGGACTAAACCAGGACTGAACCATGAATAAACCAGGACTAAAGCAGGACTGAACCAGGTCTAAACCAGGACTAAATCCGAACTAAACTAGGACTAAACCAGGACTAAACCAGGACTAAACCAGGTCTAAACCAGGACTAAACCAGGACTAAACCAGGTCTAAACCAGGACTAAACCAGGACTAAATCAGGACTAAAGCAGGACTAAACAAGGACTAAAGCAGGACTGAACCAGGTCTAAACCAGGACTAAATCAGAACTAAACTAGGACTAAACCAGGACTAAACCTGGATTAAACCAGGTCAAAACCAGGTCTAAACCAGGACCGGGCCAGACCTGAAAGAACAGAGAAATACTGTTCTTCAAACTGTTTTAGTTCATCTTCTACTTTCACATGACGTCACATCCCATTTTTATGCAGCACGTGTGAAATTGTTTTTCTGGGTCGGACATATTAATAAATATATTTAACCTTGTCCCCGTCATCAAATTCTAGTGAACAACTGAGTATACACAGAAATACTCCCAAAACTCACAAGCCCAGGGCAAAAAAACATCGTTAGCATGATTAAAACTAAGATTAGCCCGGCGTTATGACAGGTTTATCTGAGCCGCGGCCGTGTGAGGGAGAACTGTTGAGTTTGGTGCTGTCTGCGTCTCATTGAAGAAGCTGAAGCTGCAATCAGACCCACTGCGATAATCCCGGCAGTGATCGTGAAGTTTGAGCCGAGGAGAAGGTCTTGAGCCTGTCGCTGTCAGTCAAACGAGGCTGACACTCGTACAAAGTGCTGCCCCCTCCCCCCAGAAAGCACACGTCCCGTTTCAGACTTTATACAGGAAGAAAAGAGGCTCAAAAACACCCTGAAGATAGATAGACAATCAGGTGAAGGCATGGATTATACAGGGTGGCCCAAAAGTCACTGACACTTGAAAAATATCCATAACTCTTTTTTTTCTGAATATTTTTATTTTATTTTTTCAGAGCATTAAGAACTACCTTTCCAACATTAATCTGAGCAAATACAGCACCGAGGAACGAACCCTCATTGTACAGTGGTACTTTGAGTCACATGGGTCAAATTCACAAACCCAGTGGTGTTACCGTTTCTTCCTGTGGGTCTATCTTAAAGAAAAGGTGTTTGTGAATAAACCTCAGACAATAAACGACTTAAAACTGAATATCAAGGATCAAATAAGAGACATAAGCCCGGAAATGCTTTAAATGTTCTGTAAAGTGTGTTGGATCAGGCTGTTCAGAGTGAAACGTAAAATGGTGGACACTTAAAAACATTATTATCATCATTTTTACTTCCTCTAGTTTAAGTCGTGATAAGTTCATGTCTAAGTGAACAATTATAATCGTATATATTGGCAAAAATCTGGGAAGGTTCAGTTTATCTACTGCTAAAATTTGGTGAGTATAATTTAAGAATTAAAGAAGCTACTGAAGATTTAAAAGTGTCAGTGACTTTTGGGCCACGCTGTAATCAGACAGAATGAGGCTTGTGCTGGAGATGTTGTGACTACATAAAGTGTGTGATCGTGGGTTGTAAAAGCATAAAACATCTGACAATAATCGATACTAGACGTTCATTTGAAGTAGCGATCGATCCAATACTAGTATCAGATATGTGCTTCCTGTCGATATCCCGGTTTGACATAAATTAATGTAAAAAGACGATTTACAAGTTCAGAAAGTCTCATAATGTTTGAACTTTCTTTTATACGGAGCTGTTCTGTCGTTACTTTAGAGATAAGTGACGGCTACAGAACACATTAGGGTCAGTTTTGTTTTATTTTATTTCTGTTTAAAGGAAATAAATGGTGTTTTCAGTCTCTGGTATCGGGAATGGTCAGAAAGTTAAAGCTACTGTATCAGAACTGAAAAAGCTGGATCGGTTTGTCCCTGATTTGAGGCATTAATACTGCAAAAAATCACATTAACAGGACAAAATTGGAGCTTTCCTGATCAGCTTTAGTCTGATTTTGGGCTGGCTAAGATTAAAAAGTATACAAAATACTTTTATTATAAAGCTGTGTGTGTTTAAACCCTCAGTCCAGGTCAAAAAGACAAAGTTTAAGACAAATCGTTGTAGGAGTGAAGATGTTTCGCGGCTCATTTTTATTATTTTTAGTACTAAAAAGCAGCATTTTTAACTTCATTGTGGTATCGTACTTGGTTTCGAGTATTGAGTCTGTTCTTTAGTATCGAAATCGAGTTTTAAATTGTAGTACTAGGTGTTTTTTTAGGTTCAGATCCATCAGAACATGAATAAAAACATGTTTGTGTCTTTCAAATCACGCTGCACAGGTGTGACGCTTTTATTTTGAAAGGACCTACTCAAAATGTATGACTTCCTGCTTTTTTACAATGGGAGATAAAGCAAATTGAGCAGAGTGAAGTCGAAGTTATCGTTGGTTCGGTCCACGTTTGTCGACCTTTGCCCTGACAGTAGGGGGCGCACGTCTGCCCTTTTGTGTTTAAGCAGCTGTCGTGACACTTCCGACGAGGACAAACCGCACGAAGAGCTCGAAAAAGAGACAAGATGCAGACACGGGGCTGATCTGAGGGTTATCTCCACCCTGGTAACCGTGGTAACGCCTGACTAAAGTTTTCAAGTTCAAGCTTCGTGATCATCCAGTCAGATTTGGGGGTTTTTTGTTTGTTTTTTTCAGTGACACGTGTGAAAAGAAGCAGCTCAAACACTCAAAACTCATGAAAAAAGTAAAAAAAAATGATTCATATTGTTTCTGTGACCAAATCTGCATCATTTTAACTTCATATTTTTACATTTACACTTGAGCAAATGTTACTTTTTACACTTAAAGTACATTTTTAAACAGGTACTTCAATACTTTTACTTTTATTTGCATTTATAACAGATGCATGAAGCAGGAGAAATATCTGAGTGTGATTTTTTTGGACAAACGTGATGAAATTTGCAGTTTATGCTTTAATAATAGGATCAAAATTTAAATATGTCCAGAATAAGTGACAAAAAGACAAATGACAAACTAATACAAGATCTGAACGACAGGATTAGGTTTTTTTTAGCAGAATAAGACCAGAGATGTAGTTTTTTATGGAGAAAATGGATGAATCTTGTGGTCCCAGAGTTTATATCAAGATTAGGATTAAAAAAAACACTCCGAGTGGTTTAGATTTAAGTTCATTTCAAGTTTATTTCCGCAGAGCGTTTAAAATAACGTCAGCTGCTCATAAAAGTCGAACATAGAGGAAATAAAAAACAGACAAACATAAAACAGAGATGATATTGTCCAGATTATAAAGAACAAATGTGAAAAACTCTCAGGGATTATTTTAGTTTTGATTTAGTCGAGATTATTTCAGTTCATCAGAGCAACTCCTCCACCTGCTCCAACCGACTGAGAGAGGGAGGGAGGGATGGAGAGGAGAGAGAGAGAGGAGGAAGAGGAGGAGAGGAAAGAAGAGGAGAGAGAGGGTGAGAGACAGGAGGGGAGAGGGAGAGAGGAGGAGAGACAGAGAGAGATTGTGAGAGAGAGAGGAGGAGGAGAGGAGGGCAGAGAGAGGGAGGAGAGAGAGGAGGAGGAGAGGGAGAGAGGAGGAGATGGAGGAGGGGAGAGGAGGAGATAGAGGAGGAGGAGAGAGAGAGGGAGGGAGGAGAGAGAGAGAGGGCGGGAGAGCGAGGAGGAGGAGAGAGAGAGGAGGAGAGAGAGAGGGCGCAGAGCGAGGAGGAGGGGAGGAGAGGAGAGGGAGGAGGAGGAGGAGAGGAGAGAGGAAGAAGAAGAGAGAGAGAGGGTGAGAGACAGGAGGAGGGAGGGGAGAGGGAGAGAGGAGGAGAGACAGAGAGAAATTGAGAGAGAGAGGAGGAGGAGGAAGAGGAGAGAGAGGAGGAAGTGAAAGAGAAGATGGAGAAAGAGGTTGAGAGAGAAAGAGGGGGAGAGAGAGGAGAGAGAAGAGGATAGGAGAGAAAGGGGAGGAGAAGAGTGAGAGGCAGAAAGACTGAGAGAGGAGGAAAGGGAGAGAGGAGATGAGAGAGAGAAGGGCAGAGGGAGAGGAGGAGGAGAGAGGAAGAGAGAGAGAGAGAGAAGGAGAGTGAGAGAGGAAGAAAGACAGAGGGAGAGTGTGTATGTGTGAGAGAGAGAGAGGGGTGGTGAGAGGAGGAGAGACAGAGAGTGTGAGAGAAACAGGAGGAGAAAGAGGAGAAAGAGAGGGGGTGAGAGAGGGTGAGAGAAGGAGGAGGGGCAGACAGAGAAGGGGAGGAGGAGTATGAGCAGATGTCAGAGTTTAAGAATAGCTGCAGACTGCAGGGTTAAAGGGGCGGTTCTCTCGCAGTATTTAGGACCACAGGCACAAAATAACAGCCATGTTTGTGTCAGTCTGCCTCAGGGCCAGTGAACAGCGACTTTAACAGTGGAGTCAATCGTTCCCTTTTTCATTTACTCTGTCAAAGTCGTATTTGGAGAAATTCGGACATGTTTGAGTCACCTCCTCATACACATCCACGAGCAGCTGTCCATAGGGGGCGCTGTCAGCATGGTGCAGCAGAGTGGCACTTTTATAATGACGCTTACAGTGACTTCCATCAAAACACAGAATATTCATGTCTTCTTTAAAAGGATGAAAAGGCGAGTGGTTCTGCTGTTGTGGTGCAGATGGGGCAGAGGGTCGTGGCATTTACCAGGAGAGGGTAGAGTTGTAGGCGGCCATTTTGGTGACTGCTCCAAGGCTTCGAGTCCCGGATGGCGAGGGCTGGTCGGTGGAGCCTGGTCCCACTGTGTCTGTGTTTCATGTTTTACCTTTGCCTTTTATATTCAAATTTTGCATATTTTAGAAACACTATTTTCAAAGCCGATAAAAGTTTACACGCTGCATATTCTCGTTTAGAGCCGTAGAACCTGGAAAACAACAAGCTCTAGTCCAAAATTATTCCTCACTTACCTTATGTCAAACTCAGGCTCGTGGACCAAATTTGGCCCTTGATAAAAATATATTTGGCCCACGAGATCATAACAAATATAATATAATAATAATATTAATAGTACATATTATTTATAATGCACTCTTCATTAAAACAAAATCTCAGAGTGCAAGAATTAAAGGAACATTAAAATACAAATTGTTAAAAAGCTAAAAACATCATTAAAACACAAATTGTCAGAAAGCTAAAAACATCAGCTATAGGCCTGTCTAAATAAAAATGTCTTACTTACTTACTTACTTTAAAAACGTGTATTTACTTTAAAAATATGTATTAGAGCTGCCCCCAGTCGTCGCACCAGTATAGCTCATGCACCTCTAATACTACGAATCCCAGGATGCTTTGCAAATGTGTTCCCACCTCTTCTGTTGACTCTCATTAGCATTTAGCCTCACTCAAATCGATTCCAGCCCTTCTGAAAAACATGGAGATGTTGTTGAAATGTTTGAATAAATATTTATTTTTGGCCCACGAGTCACAGTTTTTAATTTTGAGTTTCCCTCCAGAACAACCTCATTTTTCACCACGATGAGTTTATAAGAGCTTTTCACAGCTTCCAGAGACCAGGGCGGAGTTTGCGGTTATGTTACGCTAACAACAGCTAGCATGCTAACTTCTTTTGCTGTAGCATGCTAACAGTGGACGCACTTCCTGGTTCTTGGACGATACTTTTCCTTTAACCTCTGTCCCGTCTCTGTCCCAGGCACGTTCCAGGGCCAGTTCACGGGGGGCATGCGTCACGGGTACGGCGTGCGTCAGAGCGTCCCCTACGGGATGGCGGCGGTGGTGCGCTCTCCCCTGCGGACCTCCCTCACCTCCCTGCGCTCGGAGCACAGTAACGGGGCCGTGCTGCAGCAGGACGTCCCGCTCATCACCACCACCAGCGCCTCGGGGGAGGAGACGCCCGTGTCCACCCCCACGCACCTGGGACCGGCCCGGGGAGGCTTCGCCCTCACGCTGCAGGTGGATCCAGAGACCGCCAAGACCAAGAAGAAGGGACTGTTTCAGAGGTAAAGGACGAACGGAGAGAGTATGAAAGAGAGAGGGGGTGAGAGAGAGGAGAAGAGACAGAGAGAGTATGAGAGAGGGGGGTGAGAGAGAGTGAGAGAAAGGGAGGCAGAGAGAGAGAAGAAACAGAGACGGGGAGAGAGACCAAGAGGAGGAGAGACAGAGAGAGTGTGAGAGAGAGACGGAGTGAGAGGAGAGACAGAGAGAGACAGAGAGAGTATGAGAGAGAGAGAGGGGGTGAGAGGAGAGACAGAGAGAGAGTATGAAAGAGAGAGAGGGTGTGAGAGGAGAGACAGAGAGAGAGAGTATGAAAGAGAGAGAGGGTGTGAGAGAGAGTGAGAGAAAGGGAGGCGATGAGAGAAGAAACAGAGAGGAGAGAGACCAAGAGGAGGAAAGACAGAGAGAGTGTGAGAGAGAGACGGAGTGAGAGGAAAGACAGAGAGATAGCATGAAAGAGAGAGAGGGGATGAGAGAAGAGACAGAGAGAGAGTATGAAAGAGAGAGAGAGAGAGAGTGAGAGGAGAGAGAGAGAGAGAGATGAGAAGAGAGGGGGGTCGAGAGAGTATGAAAGAGAGAGAGAGGGAGAGAGAGGAGAGAAGAGAGAGAGTATGAAAGAGAGAGAGGGGATGAGAGAAGAGACAGAGAGAGAGAGTATGAAAGAGAGGGAGGGTGTGAGAGGAGAGACAGAGAGAGAGAGTATGAAAGAGAGAGAGGGGAGAGAGAGAAGAGACAGAGAGAGAGTATGAAAGAGAGAGAGGGGATGAGAGAAGAGACAGAGAGATAGAGTATGAAAGAGAGAGGGAGGGTGAGAGGAGAGGAGAGACAGAGAGAGTATGAAAGAGAGAGGGAGTGAGAGAGAGAGAGAGGAGAGACAGAGAGAGAGTATGAAAGAGAGAGAGAGGGGTGTGAGAGGAGAGACAGAGAGAGAGTATGAAAGAGAGAGAGGGTTAGAGAGAGAGAGAGAAAACAGAGAGGGGAGAGAGACCGAGAGGAGGAGAGACAGAGAGAGCGTGAGAGAGAAGATGAGAGACAGAGAGAAGGGGGGCAGAGAGATAGAGAGACAGTGTGAGAAAGGGGCGTGAGAGAGAGGGTCAGAGAGAGAGGATGAGAGACAGAGGAGAAAACAGAGAGAGGGGGTGAGAGAGACAGAGAGGAGGTAGAGACAGAGAGAGAATGAGAGAAAGGGGGGTGAGAGAGAGGAGGAGAGAGCGTGAGAGAAAGAGGGTGAGAGACAGAGAAAGGGAGGGCAGAGTGAGGGGATGAGAGAGACCGAGAGGAGAAGAGAGAGAGAGGATAAGAGTGGGGTGAGAGAGAGTGTGAGAAAGAGGGTAAGAGAAAGAGGAGGCAGAGAGAGAGAGGAGGAGGAGAAACAGAAAGAGGGGAAGAGAGAGGAGGGGGGTTTCCCGCTCAGAGCAAGTTCTGTTGTTGTGTCCTTAGGCAAGACACTTCACTCGTCTCGCCTTGGAGGATGAAGGATGAACTGTTAAACTGTCTCGTTCACATGGTTCTTCAGGTTTTTTGAAGCAGACCTATTCTCCAAAATGGACTTTTCAGAGATTTTACCCACGTCATAATTGTTTCCTCTTCTCATTTACCCTCTCAGAGTTGTTTTAGGAGTGATTCGTACGTGTCATTTAACATTTTTAAACAGGAGCGTTTCAGCAGAGTCATAATGGAGATGATTCTCACAGTGTGACCCTGTTTCAGGAGCTCGCTGTTGGGCAAACTGAAGAAGGCAGAGTCCAACACGTCGCTGTCCAGTCAGAAAAGTAAAATCAGTTTCCTCAGAACAGAGTCGGCTCTGAGCTCCAACGCCAGCGACACCAACTCCACCATCAGGTAACGGCAACAGGACTATAACAGGGTCTAAACCAGGTCTAGACCAGGACTAAACCAGGACTAAACCAGGGCTAAACCAGGTCTAAACCAGGTCTAAACCAGGACTAAACCAGGACTAAACCAGGACTAAACCAGGACTAAACCAGCAACACCAACTCCACCATCAGGTACCGACAACAGAACTATAACAGGACTAAACCAGGACTAAACCAGGTCTAAACCAGGACTAAACCAGGACTAAACCAGGACTAAACCAGAACTAAACCAGCGACACCAACTCCACCATCAGGTAACGGCAACAGGACTATAACAGGACTAAACCAGGTCTAGACCAGGACTAAACCAGGACTAAACAAGGACTAAACCAGGGCTAAACCAGGACTAAACCAGGTCTAAACCAGGTCTAAACCAAGACTAAACCAGGACTAAACCAGGACTAAACCAGAACTAAACCAGCGACACCAACTCCACCATCAGGTAAAGACAACAGGACTAAAACAGGGTCTAAACCAGGTCTGAACCGAGACTAAACCAGGTCTGAACCAGGACTAAACCAGGTCTGAAGCAGGACTAAACCAGGACTAAACCAGGACTAAATAAGGTCTAAACCAGGTCTAAACCAGGACTAACCAGGACTAAACCAGGACTAAACCAGGACTAAACCAGGACTAAACCAGGTCTAAACCAGGACTAAACCAGGTCTAAACCAGGACTAAACCAGGACTAAACCAGGTCTAAACCAGGACTAAACCAGAACTAAACCAGGACTAAACCAGGACTAAACCAGGACTAAACCAGGTCTAAACCAGGACTAAACCAGAACTAAACCAAGTCTAAACCAGGACTAAACCAGGACTATAATTCAAATCCTCCTCGCCCTCAGCCTGGGAGACGAGAGCCTTGCCGGAGCAGAGGACTTCCCCGCCGTGGAGGCCGACATCGACGCCACCACGACGGAGGCGTACATGGGCGAGTGGAAGAACGACAAGCGCTCGGGCTACGGCATCAGCGAGCGCTCCAGCGGCCTCAAGTACGAAGGGGAGTGGCTCAACAACCAGAGGCACGGGTACGGCTGCACCACGTTCGCGGAGGGCGGCAAAGAGGAGGGCAAGTACCTCAACAACATGCTGGTGAAAGCCGTGAAGAAGAGGGTCATCCAGCTCAAAGGAACCAAGATCAAGCAGAAGGTGGAGCGAGCGGTGGAGGGAGCGCAGAGAGCGGCCGCCATCGCCAAGCTCAAGGCCGAGATCGCAGCTTCCAGGTAAAACGGCGAACGGGTGTGATCCAGCCTTATTCTGTGCCGCCCACTTTTTTCATAAATGCAACAAAACGGCGCTTTCTTTGCATTTACGGCGCGAAAATATTATGTAAAGTCGGTTGGTTTGTGTCAAATGTTCAATGTTTGAGTTAAGGTTCATGCTGTTGTTGTGTCTTTGGACTGAGTGAAAAAGGCATAAATGCAAAAATGACTAAACCAGGTCTAAACCAGGACTAAACCAGAGGACTAAACCAGGTTTACACCAGGTCTAGAGACTCGTACTGACTGTGGAGCTGGTGCAGGTTCAGGGAGCGACCAGGACTAAACCAGGACTAAACCAGGTTTACACCAGGTCTAAACCAGGACTAAACCAGGACTAAACCAGGACTAAACCAGGACCAAACCAGGACTAAACCAGGACTAAACCAGAACTAAACCAGGACTAAACCAGGACTAGACCAGGACTAAACCAGGACTAAACCAGGACTAAACCGGACTAACCAGGACTAAACCAGGACCAAACCAGGACCACACCAGGACCAAACCAGGACTAAACCAGGACTAAACCAGATCTAAACCAGGACTAAACCAGGACCAAACCAGGACCAAACCAGGACTAAACCAGGACTAAACCAGGTCCACACCAGGTCTAAACCAGGTCTAAACCAGGACTAAACCAGGACTAAACCAGGACTAAACCAGGACTAAAACAGGACTAAACCAGGACTAAACCAGGACTAAACCAGGACCAAACCAAGACTAAACCAGGACTAAACCAGGACTAAACCAGGACCAAACCAGGACCAAACCAGGACCAAACCAGGACCAAACCAGGAAGGACCAAACCTTGTCAAGCAGTGGAACATAAAGTAAAAGTAGTAAAGTATTAGGCATCTGTACTTTACTTTAGTACATTTTACAGTGGATATGTTTAACTTTTACTTCACTACATTTGAGAGCAGTATCTGTACTTTCTACTGCGCTACATCTTTGAACTGGACTGAAAAGTAAAAGTGTTTTTTTATTATTAGACCTGCTGAAAAGGCTGAGGGATTATTTTAACACATTTATAATTTGAGCAAACAAAAAAATAACAATCGATCTAGTTGTTTTCTGTTTTCTGCATAAATCTGTATCAAAACCACTACATTTGACGCTTTATTAGAGCTCAAAGTCTGCACGGAATACTTTTACTTTTTACTCTTTAAGGACATTTTGAATACTTTAATACTTTTAGCTTAAGTATATTTTTCCATGTGGTACTTTTGCAGTATTTTTTCCTCCAGTATCCAAGAAACTAAACCAGCTAAAGACTAAAACAAGACGAATGTGGGTCTTAATTTCAGTTAAAATGTGCTTTTTTCTTTCATTTTCATTCACTTCAAAGACACTTTCTATCAGATGGAGAGCGTAGTATAAGTATTTGTCTTGCATTGACGATTACTGCATTAGCCGGTGTTATAATATGAATACTTTAGCTCCAGAAACAGCGTGAGCCCCTGTCCGCAGACGCCGGGGAGCTGCTCTGACTGCCGTGAGCGTGTCGATGGCTCATGAGTTGTGTCGCTCTTGGATCCTCCCATAGACTCTGCTGTAGTTTGTCCTTAGAAGGCTGTGCTCTGTGACTGTGTGAGCCGGACTGTTCTCACCTCCCGAGTCTCAGATGGATCCCAGGCCTCCGTCTCTGCAGCTCAAACCTAAATAATCCTCTGTGAGAATGTGCAGTGGTGGATCTGCGTTAAGGATTCACACCTAAAGCGATCAGCACTGGGCCTGCTCCCAAACGGGACGATATTTAAATTCACGATTATCATGGCCAAAATAATAGCGATTAACAATTATATCACGACAGTTTCAAATGTTAAGGCTATGAATCATTATCATTTTAATCTTATGAATAAGCTCCATGTTTAAATAACCGTTATAATCTTGTACTTTCACTAATCGTCAGTGAAAAAAACTACAATTTTGTGGAGAATATTCTGGATGAGCAGGGCCGTCAACTGAAATCTGGGGGCCCGGGGCAAGAAGTCTCACATGGGCCCCCCTCTAATATAAATTAATAGGAAGAGAGTCTCAATCCTGGGCCCCTAAACCCTGAGAGTGAGTTTGTTAATGTGACAATATGCTTTATTTTTGAGATTTTTTGAATGCTGCAGCTTCACACAGACGAATGCTGCCTCTTTAAGTGTCCTGAAAGTGGAAAAAGCGCTATATAAAGACTTATTTTTACCATTTACCCTACTATTGGTCAGTGTCTGAGTGAGTGACAGGTGGAACTGCAGTGAAGTGTGAAAAATCAGAAGAAGCAGATGACTTTAGTACGACGGCGTATATGTGCCACTTAAAAAAATAAATTCTGCAGGCGCTACGAGAATAAAGTCATAGCATTTCGACATTAAAGATGTAATTTTATGAGAATAAACTCACAATTTTATGACAATATAGGCTCCTGTGCGTGGATGAGACTCGTGCGTTATGTGTTATAGAGAGTTTGGAGCATTTTGTTCGGATAAACTTTCAACTGGGCTTTACGCACCATGACATACTGTGTCTTTTATCCCACCATCACCAAACTATCATCAGTCCAAGGACTTTGAAGAGACACTGCACATGTTTGAGTTTGTTTCATCAAAGGAACCGTAGGGATTTGTAATAAATTGCGACTTTTGTGGAAGAGGAACTGTCTGGAAGTGGTTGTGCATAAACCGCAGTTGAAAGTCCAAACTCTCCATAACGCACTAGTCACAGGAGCCGATATTCTCATAAAATTCCGACTTTACTCTCATAAAATTACGACTTTATTCTCGTAAAATTACAACTTTTTCTAGCTTCGACTTTATTCTCCTAAAATTACGTCTTTAATGTCGAAATACTACGACTTTATTCTCGTAGCGCCTGTGGAATTTATTTTTTTAAAGAGGCACTTACACGCCGTCGTACTTTAGTTACCTTCATCCATCCACTTTCTTCGGCTTAACCCAGGCTGGGCCGCGCAGGCAGACCATCCCTCACCCCAGACACTTCCTCCAGCCCCACGCCCACTTTAGTCACCCATTTGAAACTATATAAATATACAAACTTTTACATGAATTGTGTGTCATTTGGCATATCGCCCATCTTTAAATATAACTGTATTTTTTCTACCATCTCCATAGTGCCCCTGTAATTAGAAACAACTTTATATAACGCACTACGGGACCATATGTTCAAATAGCAATAGCTTAATGTGCTCGTTTGCTATCCTGGTTAGCTTGCATGCTGCTTTTCGGGTCAATTCAAATCACTAATCAATCCGGTGTGACGTCGATGAGGTTGTGTAACTCCAGGGACAGTCATTGGTGCAGAATCATCCTCGGTCCACTCCAAACGTCGTACTTTTACTGACAGAACACTGACTCTGGACCTCTCCATTAGCTGACCATTAGAAATCTGTTCAAACCTGATTAATTACACCACTTTTACTACTCTGAAGGCTGTGAAACTCCATATTAAGCTAAGCCGCTGTTATTAATTACAACTGAGACCCAGGCAGCGGCTGTTTATTTTTGCACTATAACAACGCAGTAGCCGTCTGTCTCATGATTATATAAGGCCCTCAGCGGCACGACACTTGTGTTCCTGGCACTGGTCTGGTCCTGGCGCTGCAGACACAGGGTTAAAAATACAATGCAGTCACTCACCTCCGCATGCTCGGCTAACCAGCGCAGCGGCGGGCACGCTCTGAGTCTGAGGGCAGGGGTCAGGGCACCGGCGGGATGGGTGAGGAGTGTGTTTTTTGAAAGATGTTGGTCAAAAGTCACTGTACTAATAGCTCTGACTTGTGCATACACCTTGCCTAGTGTGACTGTGGTGTATGTGTGAGTGATTAGTGGTGTTCAGAGGGGCAAATGGTGCAGAATGACAACCTTGCTTAGCCCAGGGCAGCTGCGACTACAGATACTCCTCACCATAGAAGTGCATTTTGAATCTTTAAAGGCTCTCTATGTACTTTTATGGTAGAGGGTCTGAATTTATAGTTATTATTGCCACCCCTGTTCCGCATTATGGCATAAAGCGTATGTATTTGAAAAGAAGGCGCCTGATTTGTCTGTTTTTAATGTTCATATCTTGATTTACCAACATAATAGCGAAATAAAAACCCCAGGATCATGTAGAGGGTTAATACGAACATTTAAGACCAAAATGACGAGTCTGACAGCAGCCAGCTACAGATTTTGAATCTTTAAAGTCTCTATGTACTTTTTATGGTAGAGGGTCTGAATTTATAGTTATTATTGCCTCCCCTGTTCCGCATTATGGCATAAAAGCGTATGTATTTGACAAAGAAAGGCGCCTGATTTGTCTGTTTTTAATGTTCATATCTTGATTTACCGACATCATAGCGAATAAAACCCCAGGATCATGTAGAGGGTTAATACGAACATTTAAGACCAAAATGACGAGTCTGACAGCAGCAGCTACAGAGAGAGGGGTGACGGCTTTTCTATAGAAAGTGAATTGGAGCTGGAAGTGCGCCTATGCTCACTTTCTATTCGTGACGCAGCGGCTAGCAGGTTAGCTACGTCCATTTATATAAACAGTCTATGGTTTCTAGTCAATCACAAAAAGTTTTTCAGGTATTATTTGCGATATCTTGCTGTTAGAAAGGCCAAAAAACGACATCTTTACTATAAAACCTAGTGTATGGAGACGGTATTGCAGTCTGTGATCTCCATGGATACAAGCAGGTGACGCCACTAGGCCAAGTTACAGGTTAGATCTGTGGAGAGTTGAGCCCTGTGACACAGAATGTATTTATCTGTAACTAATTTTTTCATTTGTACCAAAAATGGCTATGAGATGCTGCTGAATCCTACATGTATCATCGATCAAGAAGATAAAACTACGAAGGAACGAAGAAGTCTTGAGCGGTGGCGATGAAAACGGGGGTAGAGCGGAGCAGGAAAGATTACTCAAACATGCACGAATCACTTTAAATACAACTTCAGAGGGACAGTGAGAAAGAAACAACAATGGTCACGGTTAATGGCTCTGAAAAGCTGATTTTGCAGAGTAGGCCTCTTTTAACGCCATATTGTTGCGCTCTGACATCGCTGGAGTTCACCTGTGGCCTTTGAGCAGAGCCGGAGCAGTGACGGGTGCAGAGGGGCAGCCGTCTGGGGCCCCCGAGCTGAGTGCAAATGACGCAGAGAGGGGCCCTGTGGTCACCGAGGGGCCCGGCTATGTATGGACACACACATACTTACAGTTTCCATGCTTCTTAGGGACGTTACAATCTGGGCTTTTAAGTGTGGAGTTTGCATGTTCTCTCTGGTGGGTTTTGTCTCTAAATATGAAGCCTGCACCCAGCTTTAAGCGCCCACTACTCCCGACAGTTTGCACCAGCGGCAGTGAAGCATGGGTCAAATGCAGAGGACGCATTTACCTATAGAGACCATAAAGTGGACCTTACTTTACACTGGCTTGGCTGAGGACTGATTCGAACTTTAAAGGTCCAATATTACTCAAAATTGACCCTTTTGAGCTTTAAACCATGTCAAAATGCTGTTACCTCCTCAAAAACATACTACAGTTGTGTTTTCATTCACATCATTGAGTAACACTTTATTATTAAAAGTGCTCAAAACGCTCTGTTCCACCTTGTGATGTCATGAAGTGGTAGTTTTCAAGTTAACAGCTTCACTTTACCTTTATTTCAGTAGAGATTTCCAATTCCAGGGCTGAAATCATCCAAGTGATTCTAGACGTGAAGGTGTGTGGAGTTTAAAAACACAGTGGAGCACTTCCTGTATCACCACATGATGACATCACAAGGTGGAACAGAGTGTTTTCAGTCTGAGAGAAGAACTCAGCCTAAATCTGCAGGTTTGTTTGTGTGTTAAACATGTGTGAATGAAACAAAAAAAACACAACTCCACACGTAGAAAATGAGTCTTGTTTGAACAGTTTTGATGGATTTGATCATCGTGAGGCTAATTAATGCCACGTTTCAAGATAATTTAGCTTGAAATATGAAATCTGCTAATCAGGCATGACATAATTACATCATATTTTTGCAATTTGTCAGAAATAAGCTAAAAAGTGTCTGTAAATGTCTCGGAAAAGTCCAGTTTTTTGGTAAATGGTCACGGTTTATGGTTATATAGAGGTCGGGATTTGAACCTCCAACCTTCAGATCTCCAAAGCTCAAAATGCTCCGCTCCACCTTGTGATGTCATGAAGTGGTAGTTTCCAAGTTAACAGCTACACTTTCACCTTTAGTTCAGTAGAGATTGTAAAGTGCAGAGCTGTAATTATCCGAATGATTCTATTGAAAGTGTGTGGCGTTTAAAAACACAGTGGAGCACTTCCTGTATTACCACGCGATGACATCACAAGGTGGAACAGAGCCTAAATACGCAGGGTTTGTGTGTTAAACATGAATGAAACAGAAAAAAAACACAACTCCAGGTCTGTTTGTGACGAGGAAACAACATTATAACATCGATCAGACAATAGTGTAATATGGGCCCTTTAAATGTAGCCACTGAACTTAAAGGGCCTGTACACATTTATTTCCATGTAAACTCCTCTCTGGTCTCTGATAGTTGTGACAAGGCGCTTATAAACTCATCCTGGTGAATAATTAGGATGCTCAGAATGCATAACGTAAGTGAGGAATAACTCTGGACCACTCAAAGCTCTTAAAATGAACTGTAGCCTGTCAGAGCTACAGCGCCTTTAACACATTATGACCCACAGCCTTTAAACCTCGTTGTTCAGGATTCACGTCGCACAGGCCTGATTTTTGTCCCCGTGATGCGAGTGTGTGCACAGATCTGTCCCCACGCTGTCACAAATACCCGCCCACGCGCTCGCAGAGGGTCGTATCGTGGGGGGAATGCGACAGCTGACCGGCCCCCCCTTCATAACCTCACTGTTTCCTGGTCTCACACATGTTTGCTCAGAGCCAAATGGTGCCGACTTTGGACCAGAGGTTACACCAACTATAGGAAGCGGCTGTTAAAGGTAATAGGTTTGGTGTCTGTCCCGTTATTTCATTTTCCACTTTAATAGTTTCATTTTCTTAACTTATCATATACAGCGAAACAGTTCAAATTGACTCTTGTAGCTTTAAGTCGTGTTTTAAAGGTGTTATATCATCAAAAACTGACCTGGAGTTGTGTTTTATTTCATTCACATGTTTGAGTAACACTTTATTATTAAAAGTGCTCAAAACGCTCTGTTCCACCTTGTGATGTCATAAAGTGGTAGTTAACATCCATCTTTTACCTTTTGTTCAGTAGAAATAGGTCATTCCAGAGCTGAAATTATCCACGTGATTCTACTGAAGGTGTTTGTGGAGTTTAAAAACACAGCGGAGCACTTCCTGTATTGCCACATGATGACATCACAAGGTGGGACGGAGTGTTTTCTGTTTGAGAGAAGAACTCAGCGTAAATCTGCAGAGTTTGTGTGTGAAACATGTGTGAATGAAACAAAAAAAACACAAGTCCAGGTCTGTTTATGACGAGGAAACGACATTTGAACAGATCAGGAAAAAAGTGTAACATGGAACTTTTAAACAAATATATTATAATTATAAATGGTTAAAGAGGAGCAAAACAAAACTATCAATTAAAGCCACTGCATGGAACTTTTTTGGGAGATAGAAAAAATGTGTAAACTGTGAGTGCACTTCCTGTATTACCACATGATGACATTTGTTGAGTTTTTTCAGTTTGAAGAACTCTTAAAGCTTAAATATGCACAACATTACAATCTCATTTTGTTTATTTAGTATATTGTTAATTTAAATATACTTTATCTGCTAAAACAGTTAAATCCACACATGCTCATTTTTACCTGACAAAGAGGAGGCTCAGTGTCGGCCATTTTTGTAGTTTTTGGTTGAGGTCATCTGTTTAGCAGTTCATCATTAGTTTTTTCTATGTATTTCTGTATTTGAGTTATTATCTGTCATCCCAAAGCCTCATATTCATCTTCACTCATTTATTTTTCTGCAGGGAGAGTCCAACGAGAGCACCAGACACACAGACCCCCCCTTTTCAGTTCTAGTGCGGCCAGTTTTTAGACGTCGACCATCATGAGATCTTGGATTAAAAGTTCTCGTATAAAAGTCCAACAAACAAGTGCGATACTGAGTCGGTCGGTCGTCATAGTCCCTCGTAAAAACATGTATAAATATTTTCTTTACTGTGTTGTTCTGGACAGACAGTGATGGACAAACTACTTTTTCACACAGTCAGGAGTTTTAAAGTGTTTTATGAAACTGAGTGAAAGAGAAAGAGACGCTCTAAACCAGAGGAGTGTGAGGGTCAGATCTGGTGAAAATGTGGAGACGATCATTCTTTGAACCGTTAATATTAAAGCCAAATGAACTGTTTAATTATTCTTAGCTTTTTGTCGCAAATGGCTTTCACTTTTCAAAAACAAAATGAATGATACACAGATTATAAATATGAAAAAATGAACATTTAAAGTGTATTTTTAATAATAACAATAAAATTAATTCACTGAGGTATTTCCTTCTATGGGGTATTAAAGAGGAGTATTTACTTCTGTATGGGGTATTATTAAGAGGAGTATTTTACTTCTATAAAGAGGGGTATTAAAGAGGAGATATTTACTTCTATGGGGGGTATTAAAGAGGGGGTATTTACTTCTGTGGGGTATTAAAGAGGAGTATTTACTTCTGTGGGGTATTAAAAGGAGTATTTACTTCTGTGGGGTATTAAAAAGGAGTATTTACTTCTGTGGGGTATTAAAGAGGGAGGTATTTATTTACTTCTATGGGGTATTAAAGAGGAGTATTTTACTTCTATGGGGTATAAAGAGGAGGTATTTACTTCTATGGGGTATTAAAGAGGAGTATTTACTTCAATGGGGTATTAAAGAGGTATTTACTTCTGTGGGGTATTAAAGTGGAGGTATTTTACTTCTATGTCGTATTAAAGAGGAGGTATTTTAATTCTATGGGGTATTAAAGGGGGTATTTTAATTCTGTGGGGTATTAAAGAGGAGGTATTTTACTTCTATTAAGTATTAAAGAGGAATATTTACTTCTATGGGGTTTCTTTTTGACGCTCTGAGTCTCCCCTCCCTTTGCTCTCTGCACTAAGTCTCTCCCCCTTCAGAGCTGCATCCCACTAATGAAACTACTGCACATCAGATCAGGTTTGTGAAGTCGTAGTGCACATAGATTTATGGAGAATTGTCGTGTGGGAGCGTGGGTGATGTAGGCTTGTGGGCGGAGCTTCGTACAGAATCTCACAGCTGACTGTAAGGAGGGTTCGAACAGTGCTTAGGAGAGATCGCTACATTACTGAAACACGTACGAATGACCTCTAAAACCTCGTCCGTGATGTTTTTGATGAGGGGAACGGACATTATAACACGGTTGAAAGCTCCAAAAAGTAGATTTTTCACAATACCTCCTCTTTAATACCACTTTAATACTCTCTCTGGTTCTGTTCCTCTCTCCTTCGCTGGTTCCTTATGCATCAGCAGAGGTGTCGGGTGCTGGTTATAAATATGTGACAGCTCATAACCAGAGCTGGATATAACGGCTGTAGACGGTCCCGTGTTACCCGCGGCTCTGCTTTCACACTGTACTGCTGAGGCGGCCATTCTGACACCGATCACAACATTTCAGAGACTAAAAACGTGATGGAGGCAGAGTCTGTGTAACTCCATGAGAGAGTCGCTGTTTTGTGTTTATGTTACTGAGACTCTGCAGTGACGTCACGCCAAGGGGGGTTCTGCATGGGTTTCTATGGTGACACAATGTGCACATTTGTAAATACAGACAGGAAAGTTTTAACATGGAAGTCCAGAAACAAAATGTAAAACCAGGAGTAAACCAAGACTAAACCAGGGCTAAACCAGGGCTAAACCAGGACTAGACCAGGGCTAAACCAGGAGTAAACCAGGACTAAAACAGGACTAAAACAGGATTAAACAAGGAGTAAACCAGGGCTAAACCAGGGCTAAACCAGGACTAAACCAGGATTAAACCAGGACTAAACCAAGGGTAAACCAGGAGTAAATCAGGGCTAAACCAGGACTAAACCAGGATTAAACCAGGACTAAAACAAGGACTAAACCAGGATTAAACAAGGACTAAAACAGGACTAAACCAGGGTCTAAACCAGGGACTAAACCAGGACTAAACCAGGGACTAAACCAGGACTAAAACAGGGACTAAACCAGGATTAAACAAGGACTAAAACAGGACTAAACCAGGACTAAACCAGGACTAAACCAGGACTAAACCAGGACAAAAACAGGACTAAACCAGGACTAAACCAGGACTAAACCAGGGACTAAACCAGGACTAAACCAGGACTAAACCAAGACTAAACCAGGGACTAAACCAGGACTAAAACAGGGACTAAACCAGGATTAAACAAGGACTAAAACAGGACTAAACCAGGACTAAAACAGGGCTAACCCAGGGACTAAACAGTTTATTTTTGTAAGCCAGGACTAACGACAGGGACCTCTTAGGACTAAAACAGGGACTAATTAACAACAGGATTAGAAAATCAACAATGAAAAAACAGGACTAAACCAGGACTAAACTAGGAACAGACCAGGACTAAACCAGAACTAAACTAGGACTAAACCAAAACTAAACCAGGACTAAACCAGGACTTAAACAGGACTAAAACCAGACCAGGACTAAAACCATAGGACTAAAACCCGGACTAAAACAGGGCTATTGAATTCAGTTTATTTTTGTAAAGCCCAAAATCACGACAGCAGTCGCCTCTTAGGGCTGAACATGAGAGATGATTAACCAACAGAATTAGAAAATCAACAATGAAACAGAAACAGACAAGTAGATTAATCAACAGAAAACTGTTCCAGGTCGTCCCCTGTCCTTAGACCCTCCCTGTCGGCAAGGAAAACTTTTCCAAAAACGCAAAAACACACACACGATTCAAGTCTACAGAGGATGTGGACCTTTCGTTCTTTCATTCTGCGACCTTTCGTTCTGTCCATTCCTTACTCTGCACTTGTGAAAGCCTCTCGTCGTTCTGTATCAGCTCCTCTTTGAAGAAGGCTCCAGTGGCACATACCTGACAGTGATATTTCCCTCTGTCTCTGGACAACTGCAGCAGACGAGACCCAGACAGAGAGCTGCAGGTTTAGCACAGCGTTCAGGTCATAACATCAGATAAAGCTGTTTCCACATGACCAGAAACTACTTCACGAACCTGAAATACGTGCTGATGTCGGCTCATGAGCTGAAGCAGGTTGGCAGTGGTTTGAGCAGAAGGTTTGTTCATAGTTCAATCCATAGACTGTATATATGAATGGACATCGCTAACCTGCTGGCTGCCGTGTTACAAATAGGAAGTGAGCATCTCTCTGGCCTGGGAACGCCTTGGGGTCCCACTGGAGGAGCTGTAGGACATGTCTGGGGGGAGGGAAGTCTGGGAGTCCCTGCTTAGACTGCTGCCCCCGTGACCTGACCCCGGATAAGCGGAAGAAAATGGATGGATGTTCGTATTAATCTGCTCTACATGATCCTGGTGTTTTTATTTCACTATTGTGTCTGTAAATCAAGATATGAACTTTAATAACCGACAAATCAACTTATTTCTTTACTCGAAGTCTCTCCCGTTAGCATTAGCAACAGGTTTGATTGACAGAATTGCTAAGTGCCCGCTCCCTGCTAAATCAGTGGTGTGGGCAGGAAGGGGCGTTACCTTGAACAGCCTCGCTCTGGATTGGCTCTTTGGTTGCTATGATACTCACGGTCAGAATTCCTAATATCGAACTTGGCTCCAATTTTGCCCCATTACGTTACACTCGTTACACATTCGTTACACTCCCTTAGTCCACTTCTTTATACAGTCTGTAGTTCAGTCTCACCTGAACTTGCCTGTGTATGAATGTGGGGCCAGAACTACTTTTATTAGTTTAATTTTAAACAGTTTGCAGTGGTCCAAGCTTATTTGTCACACTTTTTTTATATATACTGACAGAGCAGACGTTGGACTTTGTGCCAGTTTTTGTTCCATGTGGATGGTCTCAGTCATGACAGAGATATTCACCATAAACCAGGTCGACTCATCTTCAACCGACCCTATAAACCACATCTGTCAAACTCAGGCCCGGGGCAAAATCTGGCCCGCGGTGTAATTATATTTGGTCCGTGAGATCATACTAAATGTGCCATGGGTATATAGCACATGCACCACTAAGACTACAAATCCCAGAATGCTTTGCTCGCTCCTCTCCTTTTCTGTTGAAACTCCGGCCAAATTAATTACTACAGAGAGAGGTATAATTTATTTTATTTACTCAATTAAGAAATTAACACTACTGCTGACAACTGATAACAAACTTGAGTTGTTCCAGATTTTGTGTTTAAGCAAAACTAAAGTTTGTTTCTGTATAAAAAGGTTAAACATCACACATCAGTTTCAGTAAATTTTTAGTAAATATGTATGATATTTGTCCTGTGAATTTGTCTCATTTTTTAAATTTTGGCCACTGTGAGTTTGACGCCGCAGCCATAAACCCTATAACCCCACAGCTTCTACAGACTCTCGGTTGTGACTTTCCATCTCCGTAATTCCACGACCAACTGTGCTTCATGTAAATTCAAGCAGCGTCTCAAAGCAGAAACATGAGGCTCTTTAAATATGTCACTGTCATTACGGTGATGTGCTTATGTCGCCCTCGAAAACGACCAATCAGAGCGCAGGAGCCGCCCAGATTCTTCCAATCAGAGGAAAAATAAGGATGGATGTGTAAAATAGAGGTAGCTGTGTGAAAAAGGGTAAAAGTACACACTGATACTTCCTTTAACATGATTTTTATGGCAAAAAAAGAAAAGTTGGCGAGCTATAAAGGTCTATAATGTGCTCAGTCCTTAGAGTCTCAGGTTAAACTATAACAATTCTCACATAAACCCAAACTCCCGCAGACGTCCCACATGCGACAGTGACATTTTGTCTCTGATGAAGAGCCAGAGCCGTGTTTGTGAGCGTGCATTTGTGGGCTATGACTAACGTGTTAATTGTAGCAGTGGATTGATTTAAACCTGTCGTACAGAAGCAGCTGCTGTTTTAGTCCAGATTCGAAGAGCCGGAGCACGTGTCCGGCTCCTTCGGCTCCGGCTCCATTGTCCATCTGATCCACTGCAAAAAGGACAATATTTACAATAGTTAAAGAGGCGGCATTTTACTTGTATGGGGTGCTAACTGCTAACACGCGACATATTTAGATCACCGTGTTTCCTTTCATTGTTTTGTTATTTTGTGTTCTTCACAGCGCTAATGAAACTAGGTACAGGTTTGTGAAGTTGTAGTGTATTGTTTTGCATCGTGTTTTTGTGTATTTATGGAGAATTGTTGTGTGGGAGCATAATAGTACAGAATAGTGCCCGAGAGAGATCGCTAGATTACTCAAACATGCATGGATGACATTTAAAACCATTTCTCCCTCTTTAATATAACTTGAATACTTGAGTCTAGATAAGGGCCGTGCACAGTAATGAACGTTAGTACTGAACTAATACAGGGCGGCCCAAAAGTCACTGACACTTTTAAATCTTCAGTAGCTCCTTTAATTCTTAAGTTATACTCACCAGATTTTAGCAGTAGATAAACTGAACCTTCCCAGATTTTTGGCAATATACTCGGTTATAATTGTTCACTTACATTTGAACTTATCACTACTTAAACTAGAGGAAGTAAAAATGACCGAGCTTATGATCTTATTTGATCCTCGATGTTACGTTTTAAGTCGTTTATTGTCTGAGGTTTATTCACAAACACCTTTTCTTTAAGATAGACCCACAGAAAGAAATCAGGACTAGTCAGGTCTGTGGAGATCACATACTGCCCCCTGTCTGTGAAAAACTTATTATTCCTTTAATGGCATTTACACTTGGGGCATCTCTGGTATTAAAATGTCAACGGTAACACTGCTGGGTTTGTCAATTTGACCCCGTGACTCAAAGTACCACTGTACAATGAGGGTTCGTTCCTCGGTGCTGTATTTGCTCAGATTAATGTCGGAAGGGTCGTTCTAAATGCTCTGAGAAAATAAAAAGAAAAAATATTTAGAAACAAAAGAGTTATGAGTTTTTCTCAACTGTCAGTGACTTTTGGGCCACTCTGTATTTTTTAGCCAAAGCCACTGTGTTCTTCTTATATATAAGCAGTAAAGGTGCACTATGTAACTTTTCTGATAAATGGTCTGATAGAGATGTTAACGCTTTGCTCGGAATGTGCCAAAGAGACGAGCAGGTGAGGTCACAACGGCAAAGTTACAGGTCAGATCTGTGGAGAGGCGGGTCTGCTAGCAATAAGAATGTATGTTTTCAAGGTAACTTTAGCAATTAATCACCTGTAACTGAAGAAAGAGACACATTTAATGCTATACTGTGGATCATTCCAGGCAACACAATAATATCTCCATGGATACGAGCAGGATACGAGTCAGATCTCCTACTAGAAAAGTCACGCTGTGTATCTGTAACTTTGGACAGTGCAGAGACAGTTACTTCCAAAAATCCTGACTGGGTTTGAATGATTTTGTCAAAAATATATAATTGCAAGTACAATTTGTGATTTGTGTAGGATTCTGTGTACGATTCTGTTCAAAGTTCATATTTTAAGTGATCCAAGAGCATTAACATTTGAGACAAGAGTGAAATCAGAACTGCTAAACTAATACAAGACACAGGGACATTTCAGAACATGTTTGTGCACATCTAAACTACAGGGTTTGCAGCTTTTACATGGGATAAATCTGGGTAATTTGTTGTTTTCCAAGGAAATTATGTAAAGAAATAAGTGGTTTGGACTTGGCTGTGATAAAATTCGCAGCTCTAACTTGGATAATTATCATATGTGTGTTTTAAAAGACGCTGTAGCCAAAAAATAGACCCAAAAAAAAGCATGTTTTCTAGTTGTTTTTTTCCCTTTTTACTTTATCGCACTGAAAAACATAGAAAAACTTACCATGAACAGCTTGCATCTCCACAAACCTGACTCCTTTTCAGCCTGGAGGAGGACCCTTCCTGCTTGTTTCCATGAAAATGTTTTTCCCTTGGCTATAATATTACACAGTATGGCATTACGTGTATTTGTATGGTCCAAAATAGGGTGTAACTTTCCATGGAGTCATGCAGGTGAAGTTACACTGTACCTTTAAGGTCAGAGGTCACAATTCCTGTTCTTTTTTTTTTTAATTTTGGACGCTCTTGTTACGAGAAGTGGCCTGTTCCCACACAGACCCTGACAGAGAGATAATTCTGTCCAGGGCCTGTTCTCGTAGGTGCTGAGTGTGAGGGGACAGGTGGGCAGGAGGAACCTTAGGGCCTAATTGTTCCAGGGGGAAGCACCTCCCCGCGGCGCCTTCAAGAGTGCGCCTGCTATTTCCAGCCCCGGTTAGAGTTACAGTATGTGGAGTATTTACAGCGTAATCACAATCACCAAAGTGCAAACACTCACTTGTTCTGAATGGCACAAATGGTTCAAAAACAAAATTTAAATCTCTGTTTGAAAATAAGTCATGGAGATGTGTAGAGTCGGCTGAAGAGTTGGTATTTTCTGGTATTTTTATGTGAAAATGCCGTTGAAACTCATGATTCACAAGATTAATCTGTTTTTATAAAAGTGCATTGTTTTTTTCAGCAGAAGTAGCAGTTTTGTGTTAACTCCCCCTGCTGGTGTAGTCTCGCAATGCAGTTTGGGTCAGATACATAGAGATTTGTAATAGTTTCGAGAGATCACAGATTTATTAATGACTGTCCCGTCCTCGCCCACATCCTCGTCCTTAGTTGGGATAGTTAAATAAAATAGACTCATTTAGTGTATTTTAAATGACGCTTTTTCAAAAATAAAACCCATAAGTGACAATGTAGGAAGAGTTCTGCAGGTTTGAACAGGAAATCAGTGCGTCTGTTTCTGTTATTAAGCTGTTTAGGTCGCCAGGCAACGTTACAGGTCGGCTCTGTGGAGAGGCCGGTCTGCTGACACACGTGTTTTCAAGGTGTTTTTAGGAATGAATCAGCTCTAATTGACAAAAAAATAGAAGACAGATTTAATGCTATGCTGCAGAACACAATAATATCTCCATGGAGACAAGCAGATGTGAGAAATGTCCCCGACCAGAAAAGTTACGTGGTTCATCTTTAACTTTTGACAGTTGTTTCCAAAAATCTTGATTTCTGACTTTGTATTTTAAATCCGTCCCAGAGCTTTAACATTTGAGAGACGTTTTAGATCAATATTGTGATTTATATAAGTATTTACAGTTGTTCGTCTGCATAACTGACATAACTGATGTTTTCTACTGTGTCTGTGTTTGTTTGTTTGTTTGTTTGTTTGTTTGTTTGTTTGTTTGTTTCTTCAGAACGACTCACGCCAAGGGGAAGTCTGACGGAGCGGACCAGGCGGCGCAGGCCTCCAGCGGAGAGGCCAGTCTGGCTCGAGCCGTGGCCAAAGAGCTGTCGCCGTCCTTCTACCAGCCCGGTACGTCTCCGGTACCTCGACTCCGCTCGCACATGTGCTTCAGCCGTTGGTTTGGCTCTTTAAACGTGTGTTTCAGAGACTCTGTGTTTCAGCCTTGAGACGTGGAGGGGCTCCGCGCAGGGACGTCCACATTTGAAAGTCTAAAAATGGAGCGTCTGATTGAGTTCAGGAGATTAGATCATTTTACATCCAGAGACACGCTCTGTACAGACACAGGCCCACACAGACTGAAACAGTCTGAAACGGACTGAAACAGACAGAGTGAAACGACGGAGTGACAGAGTGACAGACTGAAACAGAGTGAAACAGACTGAAACAGAGTGAAACAGACTGAAACAGAGTGAAACGGACAGAAACTAAGTGAAATGGACTGAAACGGACTGAAACAGAGTGAAACAGAGTGAAACAGACTGAAACAGACTGAAACAGACTGAAACAGAGTGAACGGAACAGACTGAAACAGACTGAAACAGACTGAAACAGACTGAAAACAGACTGAAACAGACAGACTGAAACAGACTGAAACAGACTGAAACTGAAACAGACTGAAAAACACTGACTGAAACAGACTGAAACAGTAAAACGGAGTGAAACAGACTGAAACAGACTGAAACAGACTGAAACAGAGTGAAACGGAGTAAAACAGACTGAAACTGACTGAAACTGACTGAAACAGACTGAAACTGACTGAAACAGAGTAAAACGGAGTGAAACAGAGTGAAACAGACTGAAACTGACTGAAACAGACTGAAACAGAGTAAAACGGAGTGAAACAGAGTGAAACAGAGTGAAACAGAGTGAAACAGACTGAAACAGAGTAAAACGGACTGAAACAGAGTGAAACACACTGAAACACAATGAAACAGACTGAAACAGACAGAAACAGACTGAAACAGACTGAAACTGAGTGAAACAGACTGAAACAGACTGAAACAGAGTGAAAAAGAGTGAAACAGACTGAAACAGACTGAAACAGAGTGAAACGGACTGAAACAGAGTGAGACGGAGTGAAACAGAGTGAAACGGACTGAAACAGACTGAAACAGAGTGAAACAGAGTGAAACAGAGTGAAAAAGAGTGAAACAGAGTGAAACGGACTGAAACAGACTGAAACAGAGTGAAACAGACTGAAACAGAGTGAAACAGACTGAAACAGACTGAAACAGACTGAAACGGACTGAAACAGAGTGAAACTGAGTGAAACACAATGAAACAGCCACACAGGAACACACTGAAACAGACTGTAACAGACTGAAGCACACTGAAACACACTGAAACAGACTGAAACGGACTGAAACAGACTGAAACAGAGTGAAACACACTGAAACACAATGAAACAGACTGAAACGGACTGAAACAGACTGAAACACACTGAAACACACTAAAGCAGACCGAAACAGACTGAAACAGACTGAAACAGCCACAGATGAACACACTGAAACAGACTGAAACGGACTGAAACAGACTGAAACACACTGAAACACACTAAAGCAGACCGAAACACACTGAAACAGACTGAAACATATTGAAACAGACAGGAACACAGTGAAACAGACTGACACAGCTACACACACACTGTAACATATTGAAACAGACTGAAACAGACTGGAATTACAATGAAACAGACTGAAACATATTGAAACAGACTGAAACAGCTGCACAGACCTGTCATGATAACATATAAATACAGACGATAAACGATAAATATTTAAACTACTTTATATCACTATAGCAACGACCCGAGAGCAGATTTAAACCACAAAAACTACATCTGTGTCGCACTTTCAGATGAAGTTGTTTTAATCTTGAAATGAACCGATTAATCGAGCTTTCACCGTGTCCCTCCAGGCCCGGAGTACCTGAAGAAGCGCGCCCTGCAGGAGGCGATGGAGAGCAGCGAGAACACGGACACGGTGATGCACGAGCCGCTGTTAGCCGAAGAAGAGCCGTTACCCACCCCTCCCGAGAGTCCCATCACGAACGAGCTCGACCTCCTCATGCCCGAATCCTCCCCCGCACGGACCCCCTCCCCCAGCCCCGGCGTCACCCAACCCCCCAGAGACGACAAGCTCCTCAGCCCCAGAACCTGGAGCGAGGG
Organism: Periophthalmus modestus; assembly: GCA_019594935.1. Classification (NCBI taxonomy): domain Eukaryota; kingdom Metazoa; phylum Chordata; class Actinopteri; order Gobiiformes; family Gobiidae; genus Periophthalmus; species Periophthalmus modestus. Next base: position 32,324,940 of record JAIEZT010000084.1, read on the forward strand.
AGGGGGCAGCACCAAGTCCAACAGCAAACCCAACAGTCGTCCTCTTACGCCGTCTACACCTGCCTCCTCCGCACCGCCACCTGTCGCCCCTGAGCGCGCCCCGAGCCGACAAAGCAGCAAAATCGAACAAGATCTCGAAATTAAACCTCTCCAGAAATTCGACAACGAAAAACAATCTGACGCTACAACTTCCGCTCCTTCCTCGACAAGAAATAGCCAAATTTCTGCACAGGTGGAGGAGGAGGAGGAGGAGCCGCCAGCACCGCCAGCACCGCAAGCACCACCGCGCCCGGCGTCCAAAATGTCCGCCAAAGCCGCCACCCCAGAGCCGCCGAAAGTGGTAGAGCCCAAGCCCGAGAGACCTCCGTCAGTCCAGGAGAGGGCGCCGTCCGTTTCCAGGGAGACGAGTAGATCTTCGAGCAGAGCGGATTCGAGGCCGGCGTCGAAGAGGCAGCCGAGTCCCGCTCCGAAGCCCAAACTGGAGGCGAAAATCCCGGCTCCCAAACCGGCGGAGGTCAAACCGGCGGAGCCCAAAGCGGCGGTCGCCAAAGCAGCCGCCAAACCTGAGCCTAAAGCCGAAACGAGACTGAGGTCGACGGGAGTGAGTCAGAGCAAAGAGGAGCCGCTGGACTCTCTGGATATGGAGGTAAAGATGATCAGTGTCTGAGATCCAGAATATACACTTGTCATTGGTGAGTCTTGGGTGTGATTGACAGGTGGATCAGCCAATCAGGAACACGTGTGATCCATGTGTCGCCAAACAAACATGGCGGTTTATGATGAAAAAGAAAGAAATGATAGAAAACCAATGAGCTCCTTTGTGGAGAGTGGAGAGAGTGGGGTTGGGTAGGTGTTACTGCGTTGCCAGGAATGTTCCGCAGTGTAGAGTTAGATTTATCTCCAACTATCTCCAGTCTAATCTTATCTCAGCTCCATGGAGAGAAGCTGGAGAGTTTACAGCTCGGATGTGACAGGAAAACCCAGAGACCAATAGCTTAATAAATAAAGACAGATAAATAAATACAAGGTGGCCCAAAAGTCACTGACAGTTGAAAAAAATCCATAACTCTTTTGTTTCTAAATATTTTTCTTCCATTTTTTCAGAGCGTTTAGAACGACTCTTCCGACATTAATCTGAGCAAATACAGCACCGAGGAACGAACCCTCATTGTACAGTGGTACTTTGAGTCACATGGGTCATATTCACAAACCCAGCGGTGTTACTGTCGACATTTTAATACCAGAGATGCCCCGAGTGTAAATGCCATTAAAGGAATAATAAGTGTTTTTCACAGACAGGGGGCAGTATGTGATCTCCACAGACCTGACTAGTCCTGATTTCTTCCTGTGGGTCTATCTTAAAGAAAAGGTGTTTGTGAATAAACCTCAGACAATAAACGAGTTAAAGCATAATATCGAGGATCAAATAAGAGACATAAGCTGGAAATACTTTAAATGTTCTGTAAAGTGTGTTGGATCAGGCTGTTCAGAGACAAACACAAAATGGTGGACACTTAAAAAACATTATTTTTAAAAATTAGGTCATTTTTACTTCCCCTAGTTTAAGTAGTGATAAGTTCAAGTGTAAGTGAACAATTATAACCGTATATATTGCCAAAAATCTGGGAAGGTTCAGTTTATCTACAGCTAAAATTGGTGAGTTTAACTTAAGAATTATAGGAGCTACTGAAGATTTAAGTGTTAGGTATAATGCCATAATGTGTGTTTGATCATTTTAAGCTTCTCGTTTCTTCCAAAGGGCCCGAACACCATCCTCATCGTCATGGTGATCCTACTGAACATCGGGTTAGCCATTCTCTTTGTGCACATCCTGTCTTGAGATTCTTCACTTCAGGTAAGACATATTACAAAATTCAGTTCAATTTAAACCACAAAACACAAAAAAAGATAGTAATTCAATACTTATGATCCACTAAATGTGTCGATATTTCGTTTCTGAGCAGTCCTGTGAAACTCTAGTGTTGGTTGCTGCAGGTTACAGTTGGAAGATGGCGCCTCCCCAGGACCAGAGATGCTACGGCCTCCTGCAGACAGCCAGGGGGCGCTGTTTTGTGTTGAATGAACTTTGGGAGGCTCTGGGAATCTCCGAGACTCGAGACGGAGGAGGAGGAGAAGAGGGACGGCTCCAAAAACTGGGACAATTCAGGACAAAAAAGTGTGTTAAAGTCGCGACGGAGGAGGAGGGAGAGTACGTCGACGCAGCAGGAAGCCATCAGTGTGTTAAATGAGAAGGAACTACGCGAGTTCAGAAGATGTTGGTTCATTACTGACTGAAAATTCTCACCGAAATGCCTTAACCGGGATTATATAGCAGCAGCACACGTGTGACAAGTGTGGGAGTGTATCTACGGTCAGTGTACTGTTTTAATGTTGTTTTAAATGTACTTTAGTCAGTTTTAAATTATTCATAAATCACCCCACGCTGTGCTCAAAACTACTTTTTTTAAGCGTGCCACATCAAAAACATCACTATTGTTTCATTCATATCTTTTATTGCATATTTAGTCTATAGCAAAACACTTCAGGACAGTTCCACCTGCTGATGTCACAAGGTGGTATCCAGGAAGTAATCTGCATTCATACAATTGAAACTGGACAGGACAGTTCGTGTTTTATTCATAAAACCCCACAGTGTGCTATAAACTGCCTTTTTAAGATTATATTGAATAGCCATTGTTTCATTCATATCTGTTCCACCTGATGATGTCATGAGGTGGCATCCAGGAAGTAGTTTATACAGTTCATGCATTGCCTCCACTGCAAAGCACATGTAGCTTTTGTTTTTTAGCATTGTTTAAACTGCTTCACCCCAGTCCATGCGCCCCCTGCTGGATATAATTGCATTTTGTTTTATGCACAGAAATAATCACTGTTGAACTGTTTTCTGTTCATTTTATCCGACAGATGGTGGTTTGCAGACGTATTTTAAATGCTTAAAAGTGGCAGAATGTGTGACCTTTAAAGCACAGTATTTATTACAGGTTGTGAATGGAACTCGATGGTTTAAGTTCAAAGATTCTCTGGGAAAATGTAAAATATAAAACTAATATTATGAAAAAAAACACATTTAAACTCGTCTGACAGGCAACTTTTACACTTCTTATCGCCAAACGCTGGTCTAACCTCCAAATATTAGCTGGAAAAATGTATTTATTTGATTAAGAAAGTATAATTTTAAGGTCATTTTAGCCACAAGGATTTAAAGAAACAAAGAACAGCTGTGCAGAACTACTACGCCACATTAAAGGAGCTGGATGTGAGGTTTTCACTTTGATTTTAATAAAGACGACTCGACCGTGTCCCTGGATACGACCTAAACATGTTCAAATCAAATAGAACAAGTACAATGCTGGTTCTTCTTCTTAATCACAGAAACATTGGGCATGATGGCAGAAAGTTTGTCATGTTTTGGTTTTGGCTCAATACGATACAGTTTTTTTTTAAAATCTCTTTCTACATACAGCTCCTTTAATGTGTCTTTCTTCGTTTGCGTCCCGCCTCACACTGCTGTGGACTTCACTGTGAAACGTCGCATTTTCACTTGTTTGTATTTATGATCATTCTAATGTAATGATATATTTGGGTTGAATAGAGAACGTTTTGGAGTTTCTGCTGTTAAAATGCTGGATTGTTGTACTGTACGACAGAGGTGGGTAGTGTATCCAAACTTTTACTTGAGTAAAAATACTGTCACACTTAAGTAATTTTATTCAACTCGTAAATAATGGCGACTGTGACCTGCCCACCTCTGCAAATTTACCTGCTTCTCATTGGCCCCAAGTGGTGAACAGTGCTCTCTGCTCATACTTATACAACGTAAAGTAATGAGGACTAGACCAGGACTAAACCAGGACTAAACAAGGGCTGAACGAGGTCTAAACCAGGACTAAACTAGGACTAAACCAGGACTAAACCAGGGCTAAACCAGGACTAAACCAGATCTAAATCACGACTAAACCAAGTCTAAAGCAGGAGTAAACCAAGACTAAACCCAGGGACTAAACAAGGGCTAAACCAGGACTAAACCAGGACTAAACAAGGGCTGAACAAGGTCTAAACCAGGACTAAACCAGGACTAAACCAGGACTAAACCAGAGCTAGACCAGGACTACCGGGACCGGAGCCCTTGTCCTGACAGTGTACAGTACTCCAGACTGATTTAGATCACATCCATCTTCCAGCTTTCAATTTTCAACTTTGTTATTGTCCCAAATGGAAATTCGGGACTTTCCTACATCAAGTCATTCCTGGTTTAGTCCCAGTTTAGTCCCTGGTCCAGTCCTTGGTTTTGTCCTGATTTAGTTCTTTATCAGTTCCTGGTGTAGACCTGATTTGCCCCGACTTTTCCTCAGTTGTAGTCCCTGTTGTAGTCTAGCTTTAGTCCTGGTTTAGTCCTGGTTTTAGTCCTGGTTTAGTCCTGGTTTAGACCTGGTTTAGTCCTGGTTTAGTCCCTGGTGTAGACCTCCTTCAGTCCTGAGTTAGACCTGGTTTAGTCTTACGCTTCGTTTAGTCCCAGTTGTTATATACACTCATAATTACACTAAAGTTTTGTCAGAAAAATAAAAAAAACTCCTCACACTCTCACACACACACACACACACACACACTCACACACACACACACACACACACACACACACACACACACACACACTCACACACACTCTCTCACACACACACACACGTCGTCTGTGTATGAGCCGGGGGCAGTGTAATGTGAGCTGGTTGTGCTTAAGTAGAGACGAGTCTGGAGAATGAGCTCAGCTTTTGTACATGTGAATGGCTTGTTTGGATGTTGTTGGTTTTTTTTGTCCGATTTCATGATTTTATTTATGCTTCATTTCATCGTCGTCGTCGTTTCAGGGCTTATCGTCACATTTTCTACGCAGGAGGCCACTCGTGCTGAATGTTTTGTAATTTATTTATGTGCATGTCAATAGCCACAAAAAGTAGAATTTCAGAAAACGATTTTTAAAACGTTTACTTCTTTATACGAGATCGGGGAATTAGGGATGTAACGAGCCATTTTAAAGCTGCTCTGTGTAACTTTTCTGGTGAAGGACACATATACCACCTGCTTGTCTCCATGGAGATGTTACTGCTGTGCTTGGAAAGTTCCACAGTGTGATATTAAACGTATCTATCTCTATGGAGACGAGCAGATCTGCGTATGTGTGTATTTTTGTGCAATAAAAACGCATGGAATTGAATAAATGCAAGATAGATTAGTAAATGCAGTACTACGGAACATTCCAGGCAATGCAATAACATCGCCATGGAGACAAGCAGGTGGCGTACCCTCCTAAATCAGAAATGTTACATAAATCACCTTTAAATTTCAGCCCCTATGCAAAAATTAATTGTTTTTTGATGGTAAAATACAGAGAACTACATTAACCATGATCCTTTGCTTTGTTTCCATGACGCCAATAAGTTACAGAATAATTTATGAATATTTCGAATATCGCAGAAATTTAAAGGTGCACGGTGTAACATTTCTGGTGGAGATGTTACTGGATTTCCTGAAACGTTCATGCACAATATGGCATTAAACTTTTACATCTCCATGGAAACAAGTGACAGGTCAGATCTGTGGAGAGTCGTAGTGTATTTTTCAATTAAAAAAAAGAAAACATCTGTGATTAATTCTAGATAAAATGCCCAACTGTGAAACAATAAAGCAAAGAAATAACATCGTCATGGAGACTAAAAGGTGGCAATTCCCCAACCGGAAAAGTTACACAGTGCACTTTAAACACTTTAGTCAATTTATATAAGATTAGACGTCACTTTGTTGATATGTTTATGGAGCCGTGAGGAGATTTAATGGCGTCACACACTGTTACATCCCTCGAGAGAACAGTACGATTCTTAACTGCATGTCTTACACTGAGCACTGTCCTTTTCAGCTGTTTTTATGCCCAAATCTCCAAACTCCAAATCACTTCGGTTACATGAACGCATCTACCATCCGGGCCTCGCCATCGCTCGAATTGTGAAAATACTGACCATGAACAAATAAAAATATTTTGACCTAAATCAGGTGTAATCTGTTGTCCCCACGTCGCACGATTAGGAATATCTTACATTTTGAACAAAGTAAATCTAAAGTAACAGCTCTTTATATGGTCATTTGTCATATTTAGAGGTTTAATTTCACAAAAGTGGTCACATCCTACACGACTGGAGGAATTCTGATCTTTCTGACCATGAATCAAACAAGGATTTCACTTTTTGAGTCTGGTGACAATTGTAAATTCATGGAGTTGTCACAATAACCTAGTACAAAGTTTTGTATTGATACTTTGCAACTGAGGGTGTTGTATGTGCATTTCTATGGTGGAATGTTTTGCAGTTACCATGGTGACACAACACAAACAATGCAAGAATTGGAGAGAAAAAAAAAAAAAAAAAAAAAAAAAAAAAAAAAAAAAAACAACGAAATAGATGGACCAAATTTTCAGAAGCCTGAGATCAATGGGAGCATTTATTCAACAATTGGCTATTGCTAACTTATGATCAACTACCTTATTGTAATTCTAGCCAAGTCCGTCCTTTATGGTCAGATTGTGTTAAATTAAAGCCCAGATTAAAGTAACATGAGCAGAGCCTACAGTTAGCGTCACACCCACAGGGGATGTTGATGACACCAGCTGCAAAGTATCAATAGTAACCTGACCATTTATGCAAGACTCCAGGGCTTGATCAGTTCCTCTGCGCGACCAGAAGAGACACAGCCCCAAAGCACTGCTCACTACTGCCATCTAATGTCTGCAAAAGTGTCTACTTCTAAAATAAGAGTACAGAGGAAACTGGAGGTGCAACAGATCACATTTTATTCAAGATTTCAGGAATGACCAAGTGCTCATCTAATACTCCTCCCCCTCGTCTTCATCGTCATTCAGGCTGTCCGCCCCCACCTCTTCATAATCCTTCTCCAGAGCAGCCATGTCCTCTCTGGCCTCGGAGAACTCTCCCTCCTCCATGCCCTCTCCCACGTACCAGTGCACAAAGGCCCTCTTGGCGTACATCAGGTCAAACTTGTGGTCCAGCCTGGCCCAGGCCTCTGCTATAGCAGTGGTGTTACTCAGCATGCACACGGCCCTCTGCACCTTGGCCAGGTCTCCTCCAGGGACCACGGTGGGCGGCTGGTAGTTGATGCCCACCTTGAACCCAGTGGGACACCAGTCCACAAACTGGATGGTACGCTTGGTCTTGATGGTGGCGATGGCGGCGTTCACATCTTTAGGCACAACGTCTCCACGATACAGAAGACAGCAGGCCATGTATTTACCGTGACGAGGATCACATTTAACCAGTTGGTTTGCAGGTTCGAAGCATGCGTTGGTGATCTCAGCCACAGAGAGCTGCTCGTGGTAGGCCTTCTCAGCGGAGATGACAGGGGCGTAGGTGGCCAGAGGGAAGTGGATACGAGGGTAGGGCACCAAGTTGGTCTGGAACTCAGTCAGATCCACGTTGAGGGCTCCATCGAAGCGCAGAGAGGCTGTGATGGAGGACACGATCTGACTGATGAGCCTGTTGAGGTTGGTGTAGGTGGGGCGCTCGATGTCCAGGTTCCTGCGGCAGATGTCGTAGATGGCCTCGTTGTCCACCATGAAGGCGCAGTCGGAGTGCTCCAGGGTGGTGTGGGTGGTCAGGATGGAGTTGTAGGGCTCCACCACAGCAGTGGAGACCTGGGGGGCGGGGTAGATGGAGAACTCCAGCTTGGACTTCTTTCCGTAGTCCACGGAGAGACGTTCCATGAGCAGAGAGGTGAAGCCGGAGCCGGTGCCTCCTCCAAAGCTGTGGAACACCAGGAAGCCCTGCAGCCCCGTGCACTGGTCGGCCTGTGGACACACAGCGTTTAAAGAGGAGCTCACAATGACACACACTCGGCCTTCACACGCCACTCACCAGTTTGCGGATCCTGTCCAGCACCAGGTCGATGATCTCTTTGCCGATGGTGTAGTGACCGCGAGCGTAGTTGTTGGCGGCATCCTCCTTCCCAGTGATCAGCTGCTCTGGGTGGAACAGCTGTCTGTAAGTTCCACCACGGACCTCATCTGTGGAATATAAACCATTAAAATTAGTCAAGGGCACACACACTGAAAATAAGTGTTAAGACACTGAGGCTTTAGGAAAAATTAAGATAAAGTGTAAAGCAGCTGCAGTCAAACTAGAGGGAACCCTGTGCTTATGTTTGAGCTTTTGACACCTTTACATTGGCTACATCACAACTTCTAACACAGGAGTCTCTCATTGTAAAGATTTGTAGTCAGTTCTATTACACACCAATGACAGTGGGCTCCAGGTCCACGAACACTGCTCTGGGCACGTGTTTCCCAGCTCCAGTCTCGCTGAAGAAGGTGTTGAAGGAATCGTCTCCTCCTCCGATGGTTTTGTCACTGGGCATCTGTCCATCCGGCTGGATCCCATGCTCCAGACAGTACAGCTCCCAGCAGGCGTTACCGATCTGGACTCCAGCCTGGCCCACGTGGACTGAGATGCACTCACGCTGAGGAAAAACAGATGTACAGGTTAGAACAGATATACAAATTTAGAGTGATGAACAACAGCTTACAAAACAAACAAAGTCAGTACTGACTATCAAAGTCTCTAATCCAAATAGTCACTACCCCCGGTAGTGACCAGAACGAAGGAGGCACACACATAAACTAATTGGCATACTGGCCACCTCAGGCCAGCAGCCCTGAACAGGTGTCCCCAATCTTAAGTAGAGGTGGGCCCCCTTGATTGGCCCAGCCTGAAAACTGGTCTTCCAATGGCGTCGCTGGGGTCCAAAAGCCATGGATGTGGAGGAGGAATGAAGATTTTGGGGACACAGACAAAAAGTGGTCAAATAAGAAACTAACTTTAGGCCTAGGGCCGTAACAATAAGGTTCTGCATAAAAAAAAAAAAAAAAAAAAAAAAAAAAAAAAAAAAAGGTGAACACATTTCCATACAATTAGTTTATAGTGGAAAAAAAACTGAGCAGGGGACAGGCCTGACTGACTCACTGACAGTGGCTTGAAAGTATAACCAGCAGAACATGTAATAAAAACTCAAAATTATACCATAGACTGTGTTATTAAGACCAACACCCATCTAAGAACAATCAAAACAAAGAGGGGTGAGTCAATAAATAAAATATGACAATCTGAATCTGGGATTGTTTGATGATCCAGTGAACTTCAGTCATATGAGAAATATTCCCTCCAGTCACCTCACATGTTACAGCACCATGTCAAACACTGAACAGACCCTTTCTGTGTAAACTCCACAAGATCACCTGATACAGTTTGCCTCAAGATAATTTCAGGATCCAAAATAAGTTATATTAAATCATTAAACAAGGGCAAACATAATTTAAGCTGCCTGGATACTTTTCTGTCTAGATCTACTTCAATACAATAGCACAAACCTTGTTGCATATGGAAACATGGCTCATCTGGCTTCCCAAAAAGTACCAGGACGCGTCTCTGGTCTAAAAGTGAGCTAGAACCTGCCTAAACCTGGACTTAATCATGTCTAAACTGGGCATGAACCTGATCTAAACACAAAAGAACACCAATGTGATCTGAATTACCTAAGCATACATGAGATTTACCCAATTAAGGCAAATAAAATCTAAAATGGAAGAGGACTTTGAGCAGCACCAGTGGAACATGTACCACAGTTTGAGGATCACTAGAACAGGCCAGACCAGTAAGATAAGAGTCAAATATGTGGGTTACCTTTTGGAGAGGGGGGGTGGAGACTGTCCTAACGGATTCTGGCGGCAAACCAACGCTGTCATATGCGTAATTTCACAAGGAGCAGTGTCCATGGTTAATTGGGTGAACGTGCGTAATTGTGCCAGGAATCAGTCAGGTCAGGATTATAATTTTGGAAGGAAGGTTTCTTGTATTTCTTTGCAAATTAGGGATTTGTAGAGGCCCAAATATACACGTAAAGAAGCTTATCAACTTGAATCAATGAAAGAACAGGTTAGGATAAAACTTCAGCCACGTGCGTCATGGACATTTTTATGGTTTTGACAAAGTATTAACAAAAAATGTATAAATATTAAACAAATACTCACCATGTTTAGTCGATAAAGATGAAAACAAAGATATTAACAAGGAAAAAAAGAGCAGCAAAAGTGAACTCCCACAGCAGAGACCTCAATGCGTCCCGGGTAAGAATTGACTCTGAGGATGAGCGCGAGGAAGCACGTTTTTGTACCGTCTGCGTCAGGGAGAGAAAAGCGTAAGAGCGGATTGGCTGGTGAAGTCACGTGTCCTGTGTCTCATTGGTCCAAAGTTCAAAAATCAAATTTGTGACAGGACGTTTCAGAGTGAGATAACTTTGAAACAAGGAGTGAAATAAAGAATAACTGCGCACGATAGTCTGTCTCGCATTAAAAATAAAACAAAAAACAGTTTAAATGTTTATGTCAGAGCCTGCACCCAACTTCTCAAATTAATTCATAAAGCCTAAAATTAAAAAGTATAGTAAACCTAAGTATGAAAAGCAAATATTCTTTATCCTCAGCTGAGAAAAACACCTAAATGTCATGTTGATAGTCCCGCTACAAACACTAACATGTTTTGAATAAGGAGGTAATGGCAACTGACAAAATGTTGGGCTAATTTACATCTAATAGGCTACATGAAAAATTATATCTCAACCAAATCTATATAGCCCATTCAATTTATAGGTAAAAACACTAAAACTGCAGCAAATCTGAGTGTGAACTAAACCTTATTCTCTTCTGCGCCACTAGAGTGCGCACATGTACCACTTTAGAGTCAAAGTGACCCACTGCTGCCTCAGATAAAACTTATGTGTCAGGGTTATATAAATAAATTGACATTTGAGACAAACACAAAATGCAGGCGTCATTTATTGTAAATACATTTCACAAACAATGTGAAGATGTGTGGACTTAAACATGTTTTTGTTGCATAAGATTTCATTTGATCTGAGCTTAATACTCTTCTCCCTCCTCATCGCCTTCTCCATCTGCAGAATCGATGCCAACCTCCTCATAATCCTTCTCCAGAGCAGCCATGTCCTCTCTGGCCTCGGAGAACTCTCCCTCCTCCATGCCCTCTCCCACGTACCAGTGCACAAAGGCCCTCTTGGCGTACATCAGGTCAAACTTGTGGTCCAGCCTGGCCCAGGCCTCTGCTATAGCAGTGGTGTTACTCAGCATGCACACGGCCCTCTGCACCTTGGCCAGGTCTCCTCCAGGGACCACAGTGGGCGGCTGGTAGTTGATGCCCACCTTGAACCCAGTGGGACACCAGTCCACAAACTGGATGGTACGCTTGGTCTTGATGGTGGCGATGGCAGCGTTCACGTCTTTGGGCACAACATCTCCACGATACAGAAGACAGCAGGCCATGTATTTACCATGACGAGGGTCACACTTAACCATCTGGTTAGAAGGCTCAAAGCAGGCGTTAGTAATTTCTGCTACAGTTAGCTGCTCGTGGTAGGCCTTCTCGGCGGAGATGACAGGGGCGTAGGTGGCCAGGGGGAAGTGGATACGAGGGTAGGGCACCAAGTTGGTCTGGAACTCAGTCAGATCCACGTTGAGGGCTCCATCGAAGCGCAGAGAGGCTGTGATGGAGGACACGATCTGACTGATGAGCCTGTTGAGGTTGGTGTAGGTGGGGCGCTCGATGTCCAGGTTCCTGCGGCAGATGTCGTAGATGGCCTCGTTGTCCACCATGAAGGCGCAGTCGGAGTGCTCCAGGGTGGTGTGGGTGGTCAGGATGGAGTTGTAGGGCTCCACCACAGCAGTGGAGACCTGGGGGGCGGGGTAGATGGAGAACTCCAGCTTGGACTTCTTGCCGTAGTCCACGGAGAGACGCTCCATGAGCAGAGAGGTGAAGCCGGAGCCGGTTCCTCCTCCAAAGCTGTGGAACACCAGGAAGCCCTGCAGCCCCGTGCACTGGTCGGCCTGTGGACACACAGCGTTTAAAGAGGAGCTCACAATGACACACACTCGGCCTTCACACGCCACTCACCAGTTTGCGGATCCTGTCCAGCACCAGGTCGATGATCTCTTTGCCGATGGTGTAGTGACCGCGAGCGTAGTTGTTGGCGGCATCCTCCTTCCCAGTGATCAGCTGCTCTGGGTGGAACAGCTGTCTGTATGTGCCGGTGCGCACCTCGTCTGTGGAGCACAGTCAGTTAAACATGATTCACATTGAAAGGCTCCAAACTGAATTTTACTGCACATTTACCAATGACAGTGGGCTCCAGGTCCACAAACACTGCTCTGGGCACGTGTTTCCCAGCCCCAGTCTCACTGAAGAAGGTGTTGAAAGAATCATCTCCTCCTCCCAGAGTCTTGTCACTGGGCATCTGTCCATCAGGCTGGATCCCATGCTCCAGACAGTACAGCTCCCAGCAGGCGTTCCCGATCTGGACTCCAGCCTGGCCCACGTGGACTGAGATGCACTCACGCTGAAGAGAGACAAAAGTTTTAGTGCTTTTTTTTTTTTATCACCTCCCTCTATCAGACTCTCGGGGTTTAACACAGGCTCCAGTGACAGTGTAAAAGCGGCGACAGAGAAGGGGCTCTTTGTGCGTCACGGATGAGAACATCATGACCAGTCACTTGACGCACAGATCACGGTCATTTACGCGCCGAAAAAAACTCCACTAAAGATTCATTTTACACCATTACTGCGGCCAAACAGTTACATTTATAGTCCAAAATGACTTTAATCATATATATTTGAAGATTTAGATTGATTAAGAACGTTTTATTCCAAGATTTTCAATTAAATTCGAGGATGTAAAAAAAAAAAAAAAAAAAAAAAAAAAAAAAAAAAAAAAAAAGGATCTTGTCTGGTCTGAGGCAGATGATGGAAAATAGGTCACGCTCAAAGTTTGAATTAAACCACTTGAAAACTTAAAAAAAAAAAAAAATTAAATTTACACAAGTTAGACTGTACTTTTTAAACTTTTTATCAATGTATGGGCACCACGTGACACACCGGACAAAAGAAAAGAAAACTTTATCCAAGCCAAAGTTTAATACGAAAACTGCCCCGAAACGTTAAAATATGTCAAATACTCACCATGTTTACAAAAGATGTTGATTGTGGATGGAGGAAGAAAAAGATGATAGAGCAACTCTCACAGCTTGGCCTTTAGGCGGTCCCGTGTAAGTAGTCAATGGAATTTTTTCACTAGGCGGGGCAATTTATAAGCTCGCATCTCCGGCGGAAAGTACCAGCGAAATCTGATTGGCTATCCTCCGACACGTGACCAATTTTCTTTCTTCCTATTGGCCCAAAGTGTAACAGTCATTCTTTAGCGATGATGGCATAGAAACGGGGCAAAAAGAACGGAAGCACACCCAAGTTTTACTCAAATATTCGTCATATTTTATCTCAAAAGTGTTATTGAGAGCGTTAGAGATTGAATAAAATCGTAAATTAACACAGACAGACAGATGTTAAAGCTATGGAATAAAGTTTGCGTAGGAGGTTCACGCACTTTACGTAGTTAGCATAAAAGCTACTGAGAAGTTGGACTGAACCATTTTTGAGAAAACTCAGTATAAAGTTGATTATTTTTGCATTTACTTTTATTTTATGGGGTTTAGTGACATCAGGGTCAGCCCAAAACAGCAAATGATACAGTTATTTGCGTTATGACTAGCAGTTTCAATCTATTTTCAACAAATATAAGCATGAATAATGTAAATTTCCATCTGTCCCCCCCAAGTCCTGGTTTATGGTTTGTTCTGGTCCAGAGTGGCTCTTTTAGTCCTGGTTTAGCAGTGTAGAAAATGTATTTAGTCACAGAATACTGAATACCTGCATTAAAATGTATTTTTTAAGGTATTCTGACACATGGTCCCACCAGAGTACTGTATTCTGAGTGCTTAGAATACTTTAACACAGAGTTGCAGTTAAATTATAGTGTAAAGATGCAACATAGGATTAAAAATAGCTTTATATTTGTTTCACCCTTTGAAAAACCACATCTGCTCTCACCGCAAGAGGAGTGTTATGTATTTTTCTCACTAAATCTGTGCAGTTTGAAGCCTAAATTATGTGATCAAGTACCGCCATGCCTTCCTTTGGTTTTAGAAAAGTAACTTTACCGAAATACAGATACTCAGAGGTAGTATTTGTGGAAAGACTCTGCATCTCCCTCCCATGCACAATGGATAAAAGACATAATGTTCTGTATGGATTTGGAAAAAAATTAGAAAAACTGTTCGTGGCTCAGGATCAAAATTTTATAAACTATGGCACCGTTTCTTAGATTATTCTGAGAAACCCTCAACTGTTACTGCAGACTAGCTCCTCCCGCACCTCTCCATTATAATTTTATTCATTATTACACAGCTTCAAAAATGATATTTTACTATTATTAATTATTTATATTATTTTGTATTATTATTATTATTATTATTATTATTATTATTATTATTATTATTATTATGTCTAATTTCTGTTCGGTGCAGCTGGTCTATAATTTTTTGTTTTATGTGTGTGGGGTTGGGGCTAATTTTCTTTAGTTTGTCATTTGAAAAAGAAAACTTATATATGTACTGTACACTTCAATGATACCTTGCCTAATAAAAAAATATTTGTATTCTTAGTTCCACATGTACTTAGTTCCTTCCCAACACTGCCTATTAGACGACTTTGATGATTTGTTCTCAGCTGGAAAGGATCTGATTTAGTCCTGGTTCAGTTCTGGTTGCGTAGTTAGTTCACAGTGGTATCATTAGGCCTGTCACCGTAACAAAATTTTAAGTTTGATATATTGTAAGTAAATATAAACGATAATGCTGAAACTAAACCATAAAGCAGGAATATCCCCCCCAAAAGTGTTCTAAAGGTACACTATTGTCAAAAAATATAATGCGTGACACTTAAGTAGTTAGTTTGTGTCTATAATGAGTCATAAAAGTTCATAATTTAAGCTTCTACAGCGCAAATCTTATCCTAGTAAAGAAAAATAACCAACATTTTCCCACTAATACTAAAAAAAAAGTACCTACTATAAACATTGACCTCGAAAAACATAGGCTATAGGTGGTTTGGATGGATTTAATTTGGGAAAAGTTAGTCTATAATGACACTGGTGACTGTGCAATGCTTTTATAGACATGTGTTTTTAAGTTACGCTTCATTGTCTCTATAGAAAATGTGTTTTCTGCATTTGAGCCAGGAGCAGTGAGCAAACACAGCAGCAGCCAGGGGCCCATCTCCAGACAGAGCTACTCTTCAAGGTCAAGACTCCCTTAGCAAATATGAAGTTAATGTGCTTATGTTATTATGATTTATCCACTAATATCTGCCAGTTATGTATTGCGTAACCACCAGCATGCATATTTTATTTATTTATTACTTACAAAAGTATAAGTTTAAGGTGAAATGAGTAACACAACATAGATTATTGACCTGTAGGTTGGACAGTCCCTCACATTGTCCTACAGGGTTGATACTGCTGGTCCTATAAAGCCGGTAAGTGCTACTAATGGCCATATGTTCTGTTTAGAGGCTCTTAAAGTATGAATTATTTATGGTGAACGGTGAGCTACCCTCTTCTGCCTAAGGATAACAATCTGTTCTTTCATGAGAGACAAAATGACTGCAGTGATGTTATAGGCCTTTATTTAAAGTAGTGCTGAAATGACAGTTTTGCAGTGTGGTTAGTTATTACATTGGCGACAGTTAAAGCGTGAATGCCTCTAAACACCAATCTGATGTCACTGAAGTAATATAATAACGTGACACTTGGAATGTTTAAAGAATGTCATTTTGCACTTCTTCGTCCCTTTAGTACTCTTCTCCCTCCTCCTCTCCCTCTCCCTCGATAGAGTCGACTCCCACCTCTTCATAATCCTTCTCCAGAGCAGCCATGTCCTCTCTGGCCTCAGAGAACTCCCCCTCCTCCATGCCCTCTCCCACGTACCAGTGCACAAAGGCCCTCTTGGCGTACATCAGGTCAAACTTGTGGTCCAGCCTGGCCCAGGCCTCTGCTATAGCAGTGGTGTTACTCAGCATGCACACGGCCCTCTGCACCTTGGCCAGGTCTCCTCCAGGGACCACAGTGGGCGGCTGGTAGTTGATGCCCACCTTGAACCCAGTGGGACACCAGTCCACAAACTGGATGGTACGCTTGGTCTTGATGGTGGCGATGGCGGCGTTCACGTCTTTAGGCACAACGTCTCCACGATACAGAAGACAGCAGGCCATGTATTTACCGTGACGTGGATCACATTTCACCATCTGATTGGCTGGTTCGAAGCATGCGTTGGTGATCTCAGCCACAGAGAGCTGCTCGTGGTAGGCCTTCTCAGCGGAGATGACAGGGGCGTAGGTGGCCAGAGGGAAGTGGATACGAGGGTAGGGCACCAAGTTGGTCTGGAACTCAGTCAGATCCACGTTGAGGGCGCCATCGAAGCGCAGAGAGGCTGTGATGGACGACACAATTTGGCCAATAAGCCTATTCAGATTAGTGTAAGTAGGACGTTCGATGTCCAGGTTCCTGCGGCAGATGTCGTAGATGGCCTCGTTGTCCACCATGAAGGCGCAGTCGGAGTGCTCCAGGGTGGTGTGGGTGGTCAGGATGGAGTTGTAGGGCTCCACCACAGCAGTGGAGACCTGGGGGGCGGGGTAGATGGAGAACTCCAGCTTGGACTTCTTGCCGTAGTCCACGGAGAGACGTTCCATGAGCAGAGAGGTGAAGCCGGAGCCGGTGCCTCCTCCAAAGCTGTGGAACACCAGGAAGCCCTGCAGCCCCGTGCACTGGTCAGCCTGTGGACACACAGCGTTTAAAGAGGAGCTCACAATGACACACACTCAGCCTTCACACGCCTCTCACCAGTTTGCGGATCCTGTCCAGCACCAGGTCGATGATCTCTTTGCCGATGGTGTAGTGACCGCGAGCGTAGTTGTTGGCGGCATCCTCCTTCCCAGTGATCAGCTGCTCTGGGTGGAACAGCTGTCTGTATGTGCCGGTGCGCACCTCGTCTGTGGAGCACAGTCAGTTAAACATGATTCACATTGAAAGGCTCCAGACTGAATTTTACTGCACATTTACCAATGACAGTGGGCTCCAGGTCCACAAACACTGCTCTGGGCACGTGTTTCCCAGCCCCAGTCTCGCTGAAGAAGGTGTTGAAGGAATCGTCTCCTCCTCCGATGGTTTTGTCACTGGGCATCTGTCCATCGGGCTGGATCCCATGCTCCAGACAGTACAGCTCCCAGCAGGCGTTCCCGATCTGGACTCCGGCCTGGCCCACGTGGATGGAGATACACTCACGCTGAGAAAAAACAAACAAAAGTTACTACATTATAGAGGTAAACCAGGTATCAGTGTAAATAATATCATGGGACATAATTGACTTCTGTTTGTGACTGCACATTCCCTTAGGTCACCTCATGCAGCCTTTATCTGTCAGTCTGCTCAAAGGCAGGTGCTAACTTTATTGTGACGCACGGGGTGGTCTCCGTGGTGATAGTTGAACAGTGCGCAGTCCTCCGTCTTCCTGCTGCCCTTAAGAGTGTCTCAGAGGTCGTCTTGTCTCAGTGGGATCAGTTACTATCATCCTGCATTTTTAATGACGCGCACTGCCTGACGGAGCATCTGTGCGCGTGTAGGATTACGACTCCAGCTCAGGGCGCGCCCAGAGCTTCATCATAAACCAGACAGACGTGATGCTGAGAAAGCATCAGCGTCAGCAGCGTCTGAGTGAAGTCTGACCACCGCAGTGCAATCAGCGAGACACTACCGCCACAGAGCAGTGTGCCAACCGCTCTGCGTAAACTCACACAATTTATCACATTTTACCAGTTATCTCACATAGATAGACAGTGATGGAGATCATAAACATCTCCACCTGATGCATCAGAAGAAGAATCTACAACTTTTCTGTAAACCTGCTCCAGCACTGCTCACTGAACCCGGTGCGTAAAAGGCGCACATGGACACATGGAGCAGGTCTGGTAACGCAGCACAAGACAGAAAGATTTCTTACCATTCTGATTCTTTAGATCGGACCAAAGTCTCTGAAGCTCCTGGAAGAGATGTCTTACAATTCGACTGTTATGGGGTCGATGTAAGAGATAATGGCGCACACGAGGATGGACAGCGGTTTATAAGCGCGTAAAGCCCCGGTACCGGAGGCTGCTCTGCTCTGATTGGTTCGTGCTGTGTCTGTCTCGCCGTTTAAAACGGACCCCGGCTCCTGATTGGACAGAGCTCAGTCTCCGGCACAGACCACCCCTAAGGCCCGCCCCCTCCCGGCATCCACCCGCCACTGCAGCACGAGCATGGCGCCGCGCGGGCACGAAACTGCTGCGTAATTATCCTCCTGGTCACGGCCGGTGTGCGATGGATTCAGACATTATGGACACAATATAGACTCTTCAATGAAAATCAGAGTCCTTATTGTGAAAGAAACACAGAATACACGGCAAGTGGCCATAGTAATAACTCATAAATTACTTAAAATTATTATTATAACTCTTACTTACCTCTTTTTTCTAATACATCCATGACCTATAACAGTTATTAGCCTTTAAATAAGAACTACCCACTTTTCACTAGTTATAATTACAGTTTTAGCTTTTTGGTGAACAGCCCCATGTAAAATAGGCTTATTTTGTTTTTCTTTTTATGTCTGGAGTATTTTTGACACTAACAAAGAAGAGCAGTCGATGGGCCATTAACAATTTTGATATCGCCATGGCAATAAACAAATTTTTTGAAGACAGTGACGCACAAAAGTCTATTGTATTTGGTGTTTTCCTGTGGGTTTATAGGCTGCTAGTTCTGATAAGACGAAACTGGAAAGGAATAGATTGTTCTATAATTGTTCTATTTATTTGATTTTTGTGCGCTCAGATTAATATATAGTTATGATACTTTTTTTCTACCACCTCAGTCTCGAGATGGATCAACTCTTTTGCCGATATGAGTAAAAATCAACATGGATAATAACTCTACTGAATATAAAAATTGGCCTGTGCTCTTGCAGTGTCCTGCCAATACAACTTATATTGTTCTCGCTGAAGGAGGCCAGTGTCTACCCTCTCTGCCCTGGACGATTTAGGCCACGGCCGCCCTGCCCCCCTCTGCCCGTCCCAGCCGTTGCCGTGGCGATCCTGATCCACAAACCGCCTTTTATCTGCGTCATGTGACCTGCTTAAACGTGGAATTAACCGCCAGCTGCCAGATCTGACCCCAAATCGCCACAGGAAAAGGCACCGTAACTTCTTCTGGTGTCATGTCCGCCGCCTGCTCGTCTCCATGGCGACGTGATTGCGTGATTGCGTTGCCTGGAATGTCCCACAGTACGGCATTAGCTTATCTAGTCTGTATTCATTCAGTTACGCTCATTTTTACAGCTAAATGCCTTGAAAAACACGTCTTACTGCTGATTGTGAGCTTATCTACCGCAATAAAGAACACGCAGGTGACGCCAAAAAAGGTCAAGTGACAGGTCAGATCTGTGGAGAGGTGACCGGGCTCACAGTAAGCAGTAATGTTTGATTTTAAAGGCATTTAGCTGTAAAACAAGTGTAATAGAATGAATACAGGCTAGATAAGTTTAATTCTGTACTGTGGAGCATTCAAGATAGCGCAATACTGTTTCCATGGAGACAGACAGGCAGTGAATGTCCCACTAGAAAAGTTACACAGTGCATCTTTAATGTAGGTTGGTTACTTTCATATGGTATTTTCAAGTATTAAGATCATTTTTGTAGAAGCGACATTTACACATCCTGATTTGGTCCTGCTTTATCCCGGTTTAGTCCTGGTTTAGTCCTGGTTTAGTCCTGGTTTAGTCCTGGTTTATTTCTGTTAAGTGATGATGTCACTTCCAAGCAGTGACGTGCAGTGAGGTTCGTGAAGTTCACTTAAAGTTGACTTGCTAACTCTAAATTGTAGTTTGCGGCCCCTATTCTGTGGAAGTTACAAGAATCCCTGGGCTCACGAGCGCCCCCTAACATGAGGCAGGGTAACTGCGTGCCTCACCCGGCGCCTTTTCACAGCCTTAAAGCAGCAGCTGAGCTACAGCTCAGTCAGTCCATGTGAGGCACGAACAGCCGGTGCCTCACCTCGCGTCTCTTCTCAGGATTTCAACAGTAAATGTGAAAATTCAGCGATTTTGAGTAAAAAAAAATAATAATAAAATTGTAAAGTTAAATAGAAAATGACTTTATAGTACAAATTATTGGATAAATATAAGTATTTCATTTATTTTTCTCTGAGATAACAGGTGAGGTGAGGCAGGTGAAGCAGTGCCTCACCTGACCTCACCTGACGTCACTGCTTCCAGGTCCAACTTCACGGCTGACTTCTAGCTTTGATTTAGCTCCTTATTCATCAAACAAACCACAAACTGCATCAAATATGTCAATAATGTAGTAATAATTGTATAATAACACAGGATT
Source organism: Periophthalmus modestus (assembly GCA_019594935.1). Lineage (NCBI taxonomy): Eukaryota > Metazoa > Chordata > Actinopteri > Gobiiformes > Gobiidae > Periophthalmus > Periophthalmus modestus. Next base: position 32,345,390 of record JAIEZT010000084.1, read on the forward strand.
ACCAGTGTGTATATCTCACTCACTGCCGGTCACCGCTAATGCTAATGCTAATGCTAATACTAGCTTAGCCTCACCTAACATCTTTCCTTAACCTCGTTCACTTTCTGTCACAGTTATAACCACAGATCCATGTTTATGACGTCATCAGCTTTAAACTACTTAAATCTCTGGTTAACGTGAGACGACCTTTCACTAAAAAAACAGGAAATTGTAAAAAACATGTTCAATGTTTTTTAATTGGCTGATGGACCCGGAAGTGACATGAAACTTAACTAATTTATCGTCCAAATTGTATCGAGTCTGTGTGAGAGCGAACACGGCCTGAAGACCCAATAAACAAGTGTATTTATCCCACTATTTTGTGTTTCAGATGACGCCATGACATTTTATAAACCAATAATATTTAACACAGATGGAGGCAGCTGAAATAAATGTGTTAAAATGCAGATTTGTGGTGTAATACAGTCAGGTCCTGGTCTGGTCTTTAAGAGAAATGATCAGATTTAACATAAAAATGCAAAATAATCATGTTTAAAAATGTCATGATCAGACTGTTGTGACGTAATCTGAATCTAACAATCACATTTTCACTTCCATCTTCTGTTGTGTGACTGTATAAGCCGTCTGTGTTTTGTAGAGCTCCTAAAGTTCACTCTCTGGCAATAAAAAACCCTGACAACTAACAAACATGTGACAGGCGTTGTCTGGGGAGAGGGAAGTGTCTTAAAGAATGCAGCGCTGTTCAAACTCCTTTTATTTCAAACGTCATGGCGACCTGCGAACGAAGAGCGAGTGAGGTTTAAGTTAAAGTCGGGTGTTCACAGGACGTCCCACTCTGAGTTTGGCTCGTTTTATTCTAATGTAAACCTGGTTTAGACCTGGTTTAGACCTGGTTTAGTCCTGGTTTAGACCTAGTCTAGTCCTGGTTTAGACCTGGTTTAGTCCTGGTTTAGACCTGGTTTAGACCTGGTTTAGTCCTGGTTTAGACCTGGTTCAGACCTGGTTTAGTCCTGGTTTAGTCCTGGTTTAGACCTAGTCTAGTCCTGGTTTAGACCTGGTTTAGTCCTGGTTTAGACCTGGTTTAGATCTGGTTTAGTCCTGGTTTAGACCTGGTTTAGACCTGGTTTAGACCTGGTTTAGTCCTGGTTTAGACCTAGTCTAGTCCTGGTTTAGACCTGGTTTAGTCCTGGTTTAGACCTGGTTTAGTCCTGGTTTAGTCCTGGTTTAGACCTGGTTTAGACCTGGTTTAGCCTTGGTTTAGACCTGGTTTAGACCTGGTTTAGTCCTGGTTTAGACCTGGTTTAGACCTGGTTTAGTCCTGGTTTAGACCTGGTTTAGACCTGGTTTAGACCTGGTTTAGACCTGGTTTAGACCTGGTTAAGTCCTGGTTTAGACCTGGTTTAGACCTGGTTTAGACCTGGTTTAGACCTGGTTTAGTGCTGGTTTAGACCTGGTTTAGACCTGGTTTAGACCTGGTTTAGACCTTTTTTTTTTTTAAATATGAACATTGTATTATTAAACTATACTTATACATTATTATAATACGTCAAATGTCCAGTTAATCTGCAGAAGGTCTGGATTAATCTGAATCTAAACCAGGACTAAACCAGGACTAAACCAGGACTAAACCAGGACTAAACTAGGACTAAACCAGGACTAAACCGGGACTAAACCGGGACTAAACCAGGACTAAACCAGGACTAAATCAGGACTAAACCAGGACTAAAATAGGACTAAATCAGGACTAAACCAGGACTAAACCAGAACTAAACCAGGACTAAACCAGGACTAAACCAGGACTAAACCAGAACTAAACCAGGACTAAATCAGGACTAAACCAGGTCTAAACCAGGTCTAAACCAAGATTAGACCAGGACTAAACCAGAACTAAACCAGGACTAAACCAGGACTAAAACAGGACTAAAACAGGACTAAAACAGGACTAAACCAGGACTAAACCAGGACTAAATCAGGACTAAACCAGGACTAAACCAGGACTAAACCAGAACTAAACCAGGACTAAACCAGAACTAAAACAGGAATAAAACAGGACTAAAACAGGACTAAACCAGGACTAAACCAGGACTAAAACAGGACTAAAACAGGACTAAACCAGGACTAAACCAGAACTAAACCAGGACTAAACCAGGACTAAACCAGAACTAAACCAGGACTAAAACAGGACTAAACCAGGACTAAACCTGGACTAACCCAGGACTAAACCAGGACTAAACCAGGTCTAAACCAGGTCTAAACCAGGACTAAACCAGGATTAAACCAGAACTAAACCAGGACTAAACCAGGACTAAACCAGGACTAAACCAGGACTAAACCAGGATTAAACCAGAACTAAACCAGGACTAAACCAGGACTAAACCAGGATTAAACCAGAACTAAACCAGGACTAAACCAGGTCTAAACCAGGACCAGGTGTGATCACAGTCTAACATAAATGATCCGTTTCACCATGTGTGAATTTAGCCTTTGAATAATATAATATAATTCTTCTAAATACATAAATTCTGTCTTGGGCCTTGTTTGACAGTTTGGTACCAGCACATTTTGGAAACAGCCTTTAAAGATGATCACCTCCTTTTGTCCGGGTCAGTAACATGAACAGGAGCAGATGGTGACTGTGCTTTGTCTCTGTGTTGAATTGTGTTAAGGATGCAGAGAGGAGATAAGTTGGAGGCGGCCACACCCATCTCACATTCCCGTCCTCCATCTTGGCTCTAGTGTCCAGCTGCCACGGCCCCTCCTCCGTCAGCTGCAGCGTGGGGCGTTTTTAAGAGCTCTCTGGGCACGGGGCCATCACCCACTTCCTGCTTCAAAATGTAAATCGTATTAGAGTCAGACAGATGCAAGTATCGATTGGTTTGAGGCGTGTCCTGATGTTCTTCTCTAAGATGGCAGAGCAGCTTCATGTAAATATATATGTGGGATTTAAATGTAGGAAGATATAGGAGGATGGGAGGGCATCTGACGCACTCGTGGGGTGTTAAACATGGCTGCTAAGTACATGGAGAGATAAAAATACAAAACAATTTTAAGTAGGACGCCCAACATATTGTGAATGACTGGGTTTCAGATAACGACCTCCAGTATCCCTGTGTGTCTGATGCCCTCCCATCCTCCCATATTTGTGGATTTTCCTTTTGGAGAATTGTGAAAATAAAGGAATACCGGCTCCCGCTTTGTCAAACAGAGAGAAAGTGACATGAAATATCTGAAAACAACCACCATATTTGTCTCATTTGGATGTTATTTAAAACTAAAACCAAGAGAAATGTTTAGTTTCCCTGTGACAGCAGCAGCAGCAGCAGCAGGTCGCCATGGAGACAGAGCAGATCATGTGATCACCCCCCTGCATGACATCACCGCACAGAAACTGGGGCATGGAGGACGGAGGGAGAGAGAGAGGGAGAAAAAGAGAAGAGAGAGAGGGGGGAGAGAGAGGGAGGAAGGAAGAGAGGGGGGGGGGGGGGGGGGGGGGGGGGGGGGACCGAGAAGAGAGGAGGGAGAGAGAGAGGGAGGAAAAGAGAGAAGAGAGGAGGGAGAGAGAGAGAGGGAGGAAGAGAGAAGAGAGAGAGAGGGGAGAGAGAGAGGGAGGAAGGGAGGGAAAGAGAAGAGGGAAGGAGAGAGGGGGGAGAGAGACCGAGAAGAGAGGAGGGAGAGAGAGGGAGGGAAGGGGGGAAAGAGAAGAGGGATGGAGAGAGAGAGAGGGGAGAGGGACAGAGGAAAAAGAGGAGGGACAGAGAGAGAGGGGGGGAGAGAGAGAGAGAGGGAGGAGAAGAGAAGAGGGACGGAGAGAGAGGGAGGAAGGGAGGGAAAGAGAAGAGGGATGGAGAGAGAGAGGGGAGAGGGACAGAGGAAAGAGAAGAGGGACAGAGGGAGGGGAGGGGAGAGAGAGAGGAGGAGAGAGAGGGACGGAGAGAGAGGGAGGGAGGAAGGGAGGGAAAGAGAAGAGGGACGGAGAGAGGGGGGGGGAGAGAGAGACCGAGAAGAGAGGAGGGAGAGAGAGAGGGAGGAAGGGGGAAAAGAGAAGAGGGATGGAGAGAGTGGGAGGAAAGAAGGGAAAGAGAAGAGAGATGGAGAGAGAGGGGGGAAGGGAGGGAAAGATAAGAGGGACGGAGAGAGGGGGGAGAGAGACCGAGAAGAGAGGAGGGGAGAGAGAGAGAGGGAGGAAGGGGGAGAAAAAGAGAAGAGGGATGGAGAGAGAGAGGAGGGGAAAGAGGGAAAAGAGAAGAGAGATGGAGAGAGAGGGGGGAAGGGAGGGAAAGAGAAGAGGGACGGGAGAGATAGGGGGAAGAAGGGGAAAGAGAAGGGGAAAGAGAAGAGGGAAAGAGAGAGAGAGGGGAGAGAGAAAGAGGAAAGAGGAGGGAATGAGAAAAGGAGAGGGAGGAGCGAAAGAAAGGGTGGCAGAAGAGAAGGAGAGGGAAGAAAAGAGAAGAAGGAAGGAGAGAGAGGGGTAGAGAGGGGAGAGAGACAGAGGGAAGGGAGGAAAAGAGGAGAAAAGGTAAGGAGAGAGAGAGAGAAAAGAGGGGAAAAGAGAAGAGGAGAGAAGAGAGAGGGAGGAAGGGAGGAAAAGAGAAGAGGGAAGGAGAGAGAGGGAGGACGGGAGGGAAAGAGAAGAGGGAAGGAGAGAGAGGGAGGATGGGAGGGAAAGAGAAGAAGAGAGAAGAGAGGGAGGAAGGGAGGGAAAGAGAAGAGGGAAGGACAGAGAGAGGGATGAAGGAAGGGAAAGAGAAGAGGGAAGAAGAGAGAGGGAGGAAGGGAGGGAAAGAGAAGAGGGAAGGAGAGAGAGGGATGAAGGGAGGAAAAGAGAAGAGGGAAAGAGAGAGGGAAGAGAGAAAGAGAAAAGAGGAGGGAGTGAGAGACAGAGAGGGAGGAGAGAAAGAAAGGGTGGCAGAAGAGAAGGGGAGGGAGGAAAAGAGAAGAAGGAAGGAGAGAGAGGGGCAGAGAGGGGAGAGAGACAGAGAGAAGAGAAGGAGGAAGGGAGGGAAAGAGAAGAGGGAAGGAGAGAGAGGGGGAAAAGAGGAGAGAGAGACAGAGAAGAGAGGAGGGACAGAGAGAGGGAGGAAGGGAGGAAAAGAGAAGACAGAAGGAGAGAGAGGGGGTAGTGAAGTGAGAGAGACAGAGAAGAGAGGAGGAAGAGAGAGAATGAGAGGGAGGAGAGAAAGGAAGGGTGGCAGAAGAGAAGGGGAGGGAGGAAAAGGGAAGAAGGAAGGAGAGAGAGGGGAGAAAGACAGAGAAGAGAGAAGGGAGATAGAGAAAGAGGGTGGGTGGGTGAAGGAGAGATAGCAAGAGGTAGAAGGATATATACAAGTGAAAGAGAGAGAAGAGAGGTGGGGGGAAAAAGGAAAAGAGAGAAGAAAATAAAGGGAAGAGAAACGAGAGACAAAGCCAGAGACAGTGAGACGGGGAGAAGAGGGAACAGTGAAAGGAGGAGTAGAGACTGAAGGATGGAGGAGAGAGAGAAGGAATCGAGGGAGGAGCCAAGAGCAGCAGACGTAGAGGAGATAGTAGACAGGATGGAGGGAGGAGAGAGAGAGAGAGAGAGAGAGACGAGGGATGATTGAAGAGAGGTGATGAGAAAGGAAGAGGGAACATATGGGAAAGTGGGCGGAGCGAGAGGACGGCAGAGGCAAGAGGAGGAGGAGCAGAGGAGGGAGGAGCAGAGGAGGGAGGAGCAGAGGAGGGGAAGGAGGGAGGAGCAGGGGAGGGGAAGGAGGGAGGGGAGGAGGGAGAAGAGGAGAGAGAGAAGATGGATTTCTGGGGGTGGTTTCCTGCTTCCGCCATCAGCCGCACAGAGGAGCCATTTTACTCCATCTGTAAAAATGCAGCAGGTGTAAAAAACGAGGGACAAAAGAAAAGAACAGACACTGAAAAAAACGACAGAGGCTAAGAAAATCAAAACTGTTACCACGGCGATTTGACATGTTTGAGCGAATGAAGCTCGGGAATAACTAGACGTAAAAAGAAGAGAGGAAGAGGAAGAGAGAGGAAGAAGGTGGGAGAGACAGAGAGGTGGAGGAGTGATAACAAGAGGTATAGATAGAAGAGAAAAAGAGAAATAGAGATGAGAGAGAGAAGAGAGATAGAGAAAAAGGGTGGGAGAGAGAGAGAGGAGGAGGGATAGATAGAAGAGAAAGAGAGAGATAGAGAGGAGAGGAGGGAGAGAAACGAGAGAGTAAAAGGAGAGATAGAGAAAGGGTGAAGGATAGATAGAAGAGAAAGAAAGAGAGAGAGAGAAAAGAGAGAGGAGAGAGATAGAGAAAAAGCGTGGGAACGAGAGAGAGGAGGAGGGATGGTAGGAGGGATAGATAAAAGAGAAAGAGAGATAGAGAGGAGAGGAGAAAAGAAACGAGGGCGGAAAAGGAGGGATAGAGAGAGGGAGGAGGATAGCATGAAGGATAGATAGAAGAGAAAGCGAAAGATAGAGAGGAGAGAGAGAGAGAGAAAGGGTGGGACAGAAAGAGGAGGAGGAGGGATAGCAGGAGGGATAGATAGAAGAGAAAGAGAGAAATATAGAGGAGAGGGGGAGAGAAACAAGGGCGGAAAAGGAGGAATAGAGAAAGGGTGGAGAATAGCATGAAGGATAGATAGAAGAGAAAGAGAAAGATAGAGGGGAGAGAAAGGAGAGAGGAGCGAGATAGAGAAGGGGATAGGGATGAAGGATGGATAGAAGAGAACGTGAGAGATAGAGAGGAAAGGAGAGAAGGGAGAGAAACGAGGAGGAATGGAGGGAGAGAGAGGGAGGAGGGATAGCATGAAGGATAGATAGAAGAGAAAGAGAGAGAGAGAGGAGGGAGAGAAATAAGGGGAAATTACAATTACAAAAAAATATACTTATATTGTAGAATTTTGCTAGTTACAGGTGACGTCACAACATTGTACAGGCCATAGGGTCAAAAGTATCGAGAGTCGGATACTAATCGATACTGAAACTAGTATCGATACTCGTTACTCATTTGAAGTATCGATACTGCAAAAAGTACAGAGAGTTCTTGGGTCGAGTCTCTGGGTGATATTCTTGAAAAACAGATTATAATCCATTTGTATTGTACTGAACCAGGACTAAACCAGGACTAAACCAGAACTAAACCAGGACTAAACCAGGATTAAATCAGGGCTAAACCAGGACTAAACCAGGACTAAACTAGGACTAAACCAGGACTAAACCAGGACTAGACCAAGATTAAATCAGGACTAAACCAGGCCTAAACCAGGACTAAACCAGGCCTAAACCAGGATTAAATCAGGGCTAAACCAGGACTAAACCAGGCCTAAACCAGGACTAAACCAGGATTAAATCAGGGCTAAACCAGGACTAAACCAGGCCTAAACCAGGACTAAACCAGGCCTAAACCAGGACTAAACCAGGATTAAATCAGGGCTAAACCAGGACTAAACCAGGGCTAAACCAGGACTAAACCAGGCCTAAACCAGGACTAAACCAGGATTAAATCAGGGCTAAACCAGGACTAAACCAGGCCTAAACCAGGACTAAACCAGGCCTCAACCAGGCCTAAACTAGGACTAAACCAGGACTAAACCAGCACTAAACCAGGGCTAAACCAGGAATAAACCAGGACTAAACTAGGGCTAAACCAGGACTAAACCAGGACTAGACCAGGACTAAACCAGGTCAATTGTGAACCCTAAAACATTACACATTCTTAATAATCTGGAGATGTTGTTCTATATTTGGATCCATTCATAAAATGTGATATAAAAGAGATGTCATCATATGTCGGTCAAACTGTTCATCACTTTGTCGTTTCACAATTCACATAAATCCTCCTCATTCTGAAACACGGGGACTAAATATAAACCGTCAGATTCAACATTTTGGACATTTTCTTTTGGGACATTCTCTAGTAAAAGTCTATGTTGGTCTCAGTACCGGGACGGCCCCACTGCTCCCTGCCCCCATCCCAGAGGCGCGTCAGCACTCAGGGACGGGACGGGTACTGTGAAGATGTATTTGTATTTCACTACAGAATACACAATACCAAAACTATACTGTATTTTGTAATGTCTTTTGTTACATAGACCAAAACCAGAGTACTACATTCTACACTTAGAGCACATTTACACCAAGCTGCATTGTATTTTAGTGAGAAAAACACTACATAGAACTACAAACTGATGTATTTTTATTGATTCACTTCGATTCACAAGAAAAACTGCACATTCCCACATTGCAAGAGTGTTTTTTTCTTTCTTTCTCACTAAAAACTTGCTGTTTAAGGCCTAAATTACTGCAAACATTCAGTTTTAGGAAGTAAATGTATTGTGAACACCTCCAAATGAAAACGTAATCGTGCAGGAATAGCTAAATCTAGTCAAAATTAGACTTCAGAGCATTTGTATTTTCAGTAGGTTTACATGTATTTAGTTGAATTTGGTCTACTTCAGCACATTTGGCCTATAATTTTTTAGCATTTTTATGGCTATATGCCGCTGTTTCTCGATGGTTGCGCGTTAAAATGAGTATCTAAGGATGAAACCACGGCTCACACGCGCATCAGCAGTCTTCCTATCGCTTTGTGTTCATAAAAAAAAGGTGTGTCCGTGTCTTCTAACCGGAGGATGATGGTGGTCGCTCGTGCAGCCTCTTTGCGCTCTGCAGCACTTGCGCTCTCCTCTCCCGCTGCTTCCCCGCAGTATAAATGCGCAAGCGCCGCCCTCTCATTCACCAGTTGTTGCTTCGACCCCGCTGGGTACACCACGCAACGCAAAACACTGACCTTTTCTTCGTTTTCTCCTCTCCTTAAACCTCCACCGTAGCCATGGTGAGTGTTTTTACGCATTTAAACGCGGATATTTGCAGATTTGCGCGTAATTTCGGTCGGAATCTCGAATCGTGCGCGAGGTGTTTTGGGGGATGGCCGTGATTTGGAGACGCCGGGATCTCACAGGAAGAAATGGTCACGTTTCTCGGATGAGTTTGTTGGTTTTTTAGATGAGCAAAAAAAAGAGCGTTTCGTGTCCTCGTTTTGGCGCATTTTGGGATAAACGAGGCGAGCGCGCGTTTGTGGGAGGATGAGAACAATGAAAATGCACTTGCGCCGTTCAAGATGGAATTACGCACGGGGGAGTTCGTCTATTTAGCGTCGTTTGCGTGTGTTTTTTGACATTTGTGCGTTAAAATAAGCATGTAGGGTGCATAGGGCGGGTGGTGCACCTTACAGCTCGCCTCAGCCGGTTCGTGGGGGAGGAGGGGGGGATGGCACAGATTGCAGCAGCGTCATTATTTATTTATTTATAAGACAGAACAACGACGTAATGGCTTATTTATCTCAAATCAAACATGCATCATCGAGTAAATATGATATATAATGGTGGTATTAAAAGAAATTGTAATTTATTGTCATTTTCTGAAGGCATTCTTTACAGTTTGTCGTGTTTTTAAATAAGCTCCACAGTAAAAACTCCACTTGTGCCTGGTCCCTGCTCTGAGACACGAGGTGGGACTTAAACGTGGGATTTCATTGAAGCTTATGTGCACACGGAATGTTCTGGATTAGCTGCGTGCACGCGCCTTCCCATGTAAATGAATTTGCATCCGTGCGCGCGCGTGTGATGGAGAAAAGATGGAGGCGACAAAAGGAGAGGAAAACAAAAAGCGCACAACAAAAAGCAGTGGCGCAGACTTTGCGGAGGGGCAGGTGGCGCTGAGGGGATGGTTGTGCACAGAGGGGGTGTGGGGGTTGGCAGCCGCTCCCCTGCAGAGAGAAGGGAGGTGCCTCTGACGCATCACTGCCCCCCTCCCGCCGACAGAGGGCGCAGCTGTCTCAAACAATTACTATGACGTCTCCAGAATGCACATTCCCAGGCTGGTGCTTTATATAAGCTCTACCTTCATAACTACATGTGTGTTTGCTCTTTTTGTCCTCAGCGCGAGTGTATCTCCATCCACGTGGGCCAGGCCGGAGTCCAGATCGGTAACGCCTGCTGGGAGCTGTACTGTCTGGAGCATGGGATCCAGCCGGATGGACAGATGCCCAGTGACAAGACTCTGGGAGGAGGAGATGATTCATTCAACACTTTCTTCAGCGAGACTGGGGCTGGGAAACACGTGCCCAGAGCAGTATTTGTGGACCTGGAGCCCACTGTCATTGGTGCGTAGAAGAAATAACCAAAATGTTGACAATAACAGGGTCTCATGTAAGACAAGGCTGAGATGACTTGACACTGTCCAGAGTTAAAGTTGTAAAATAAAATCCAAAACACAAGCTCCACTTCTGGTTGTTGAAGCTGCATTTGTTACTCCTGTAGAATTCTATTAAACAGTTGGAACAGCCATTGTAGCACCTGTGTCAAACCTGTGTGAAATGGTTGTGGTTGAACTAATGCCATTTTTCTCTCCACAGACGAGGTGCGCACCGGCACATACAGACAGCTGTTCCACCCAGAGCAGCTGATCACTGGGAAGGAGGATGCCGCCAACAACTACGCTCGCGGTCACTACACCATCGGCAAAGAGATCATCGACCTGGTGCTGGACAGGATCCGCAAACTGGTGAGTGGCGTGTGAAGGCCGAGTGTGTGTCATTGTGAGCTCCTCTTTAAACGCTGTGTGTCCACAGGCCGACCAGTGCACGGGGCTGCAGGGCTTCCTGGTGTTCCACAGCTTTGGAGGAGGAACCGGCTCCGGCTTCACCTCTCTGCTCATGGAGCGTCTCTCCGTGGACTACGGAAAGAAGTCCAAGCTGGAGTTCTCCATCTACCCCGCCCCCCAGGTCTCCACTGCTGTGGTGGAGCCCTACAACTCCATCCTGACCACCCACACCACCCTGGAGCACTCAGACTGCGCCTTCATGGTGGACAACGAGGCCATCTACGACATCTGCCGCAGGAACCTGGACATCGAGCGCCCCACCTACACCAACCTCAACAGGCTCATCAGTCAGATCGTGTCCTCCATCACAGCCTCTCTGCGCTTCGATGGAGCCCTCAACGTGGATCTGACTGAGTTCCAGACCAACTTGGTGCCCTACCCTCGTATCCACTTCCCTCTGGCCACCTACGCCCCTGTCATCTCCGCCGAGAAGGCCTACCACGAGCAGCTCTCTGTGGCTGAGATCACCAACGCATGCTTCGAACCAGCCAATCAGATGGTGAAATGTGATCCTCGTCACGGTAAATACATGGCCTGCTGTCTGCTTTTCCGTGGAGACGTTGTGCCTAAAGACGTGAACGCCGCCATCGCCACCATCAAGACCAAGCGTACCATCCAGTTTGTGGACTGGTGTCCCACTGGGTTCAAGGTGGGCATCAACTACCAGCCGCCCACTGTGGTCCCTGGAGGAGACCTGGCCAAGGTGCAGAGGGCGGTGTGCATGCTGAGTAACACCACTGCTATAGCAGAGGCCTGGGCCAGGCTGGACCACAAGTTTGACCTGATGTACGCCAAGAGGGCCTTTGTGCACTGGTACGTGGGAGAGGGCATGGAGGAGGGAGAGTTCTCCGAGGCCAGAGAGGACATGGCTGCTCTGGAGAAGGATTATGAAGAGGTGGGAGTCGACTCCATCGAGGGAGAGGGAGAGGAGGAGGGAGAAGAGTACTAAAGGGACACACCGTCTCAAAGGCATTCCTAATGGTTATATCACATTTGGCTCCAAATGAAATCTGAAATGTGTTTTTGGCCATTTGAAATAAACCTCCTGTGACAAACGGCTGATGTCTGTGTCTTTATGCATTTCATTTTTTTTAACATGAAGTAATAAGTTCACAATAATAATTAGGTTTATTTATGAAGTTATAAGCTGCACCACCCAGAAGTGTACGGTTTAATATTTGAATTCCTCAGACCAGGACAAATATAAAATAAAACAGCATTACAAATATCAGAAAAGCTAGATTTCATTTGACCATGTTTACCTGGGATTTGGGGTAATTCCATAACTCACTTGGCAACCAAGAGTCAGGGATCTAATGTGCACAATATGCATCCCTGCATTTTGGATTAAAAGTTGTATATTGATGACATAGAGGGATCTCTGTTGCTGGATTTCTGTTCTGTTGCTAGGCAAAATGCAGCGGCCATTTTGTGAGTGGAACAAGAGCAAAACTGCACCTGGCTCTGTCAGGATTTCCCCTCTGAATTCTGAACAGTTCACCTGAATATTCACCCCAAAACACAGCCCTGGTGCAGATGCAGAATTAAATCATGTGTGTGTTAATACACCATATGGACACAACCATTGACAGTTATTCAGTTTATTTCAAATCTTTTACTATAAAAGATTAATTTATTACCTAAAATGCCAAATATTTTTGATTTGTTCACATTTGTTTGATAGAACATGGGCATTACCATCAAAGTATTAACAGGAAAATTATAATTAAAAAAATATAATAAAATTCAGCTCCCTATTGCAAATAATGTCTTTAATCTAAGCTTTGTTTTAACACAAGTCAAGATCCATATTTGGAATTCAGACCGTGAGTATCATAGCAACCAAAGAGCCAATCCGGAGCCAGGCTGTTGAAGACAACGCCCTTCCCGCCCCCACCGCTGGTTTAGCAGTGAACAGGCGCTTAGCAACGCTGTCAATCAAACCTGTTGCTAACGCTAGGTGAAGCAACCGCGAGGAAAGAAGCTTCCTGATTTGTCTGTTATTAATGTTCATATCTTGATTTAAAGACACAATAGGTAAGTAAAAATACCAGGATCATGAAGAGTGGGTTGATACGAACATTTTAAGACAAAAAATACAAGTCTGACATCAGCTGTTACAGAGAGAGGGGCCACAGTTTTTTAATGTAAAGTGGATTGGAGCCAGAGTCGATGGAGCGAGAAGTGCACCCACGATCACTTCCTATTTGGAACGCGGCAGTTAGCAGGTTAGCTATGTCCATTTATATATACAGTCTATGATAGCAACAGAAGCTAACATGTTACCGTGGCAACCAGAGCCACTTAACTGATGTAAAACTTGAATAAATATTTCCCCCCGGTACTGTCCCACCAAACAAAGTAATAATTAGACAAAAATGAAAACCACTTACACTTTAACTTTATTAATCAACCTGAAACACCAACAACACAAGCTTTTCAAATGAGCGCTCTTGACTGATTTGAATACTCTAAATACAGACTCTTATGCTTTATGTAGAAAAAAAAAAGTATAAAAGTACAAAAACATTCCAGATTACAAAACATGTCATTACAGTGCGTCTGGCAGCAGGGGGCGCTTGTCCACGATGGATTTTTCATTGTCTGAAAATCTGAATGGGGTCAAATTGGACTGGCAGCAAAAGGACTTCACCACGTGTCTGTTCAGAAAGAAGATTAAACTAGTTTAGCTTTTTACTTCCTGGTTGGACAAAGTAGTGTTGTCATGGTACTAAAACTTCAAACTCGATTTCGATACTAAGGAATAGACTTAATATTGATTCCGATACCACGATGATAATAAAACACACTCCTGGTTTATGGTTAATAGCTCCGTAATTATTTTATCGACTTGAAACAAAAACTGACACAAAGTTCGATGTCTTCTCTGTCAGTATAAATAAAAAAAAGTCACATTATTCTTTCACAATAGCTTCATAAAGTGGAACCGCTGAAAAGACTTAAAGCCATAAGTTTAATAATGACAAGTTTGTGGAGCCAATCCCAAACACATAAAGCCAAGGTTCAACATTTGAGGATCATAGGTTTGGATATTTCTTTCAAAAACTAAATCTACCACAAAGTTATATTGTATGATTTCTTACTTGAGAGAAAGAGCCACTGTCACTGCAACCAGAGACACCAAAAAGGCCCCTAAGATCAGCACGAGGAGGACGGACATGGGCAAATGAGAACCTGAAAGAAAAACAGAACAGCTTTAGAGACAGGCGATATATCAGGTTCAGTTTTGGTACATCAGTAAGTGACATCAGAGGGTTGATATTGAACATTTAAGCAATATTTGGGTTGAATATTTTGTATTTTGGTGTATGAATGTGTGTGTGAATGGGTGAGTGGGTCTTTGTGAGGCCTTTAAGATGAAAAAGCGCTATATAAAAATGTGACCATCCAGAACACACACTTCTCCAATTCTTCAGATGGGTGTGATTGACAGGTGAATTAGCCAATCAGGGACACAAATGGTCCATCCTTATTAAAAAAAAATATGGCTGCTTATGAGAAAAATAAAAAAATAACACAGGGAACAGAAAAACATGATGGATTTCTGCAGAATCAATCAGCAAAGCACTAAACTTTGTTAATCTGAAGGGAGAGAAGTGTCATTTTGTTTGCAAATGATGGGTGACCAATCAGCTCCTTTGTTTCACATGTGTCACTGAAAAAAACAAATCTGATTGGACGATCACGTTTGGTTCTGACTCGAGACACAGCGGAGGGGGTGGGGACCAGACTGAAATCCCTCTGAATAAATAACACAGGGAGTTATAATTCTGGAGAGCAGTTCTAATGTTCATCTAGAGTTGAGCCATTATGAGTCAGTTTTCTGATTTTGTGATTTCTGTCCGTCCATGTTCCCAGTGGAGCGTTGAGATCAGCTGATCAGGTGATTTTAAATGTTCCACGGCCCCGGCTAAAACTCGAGGGGACTGGGCTTTTACTGTAGCTGGTCCCAGACTCTGGAACATTGGTGTATTAGAACAGCCCAGTCTTTAAATATTTTTAAATCTTTGTTGAAAACTCATTTGTTTGCACTGACTTTTAACACGAGCTGAGCGGGACACTTGTATTGTATTGTTTTATCGTGTTTTGTTTCATAAGATTGCCTTTGTACAGCTGTGTTTTTTAAAATGTGCTTCATAGATAAATTTGACTCGACTTGATTTCATATTAAAGGCAGTTTGTATAGATTCTGCCCTTTCTTACCCATGTGGATGTTGAACTTGGCGGAGGTTTGGACCAGGCTGACGTCGTTGGCCATGGACACGTTGATGCAGTGGAGTCCGGAGGTGTTGAAGAAGTGTCTGAGCACTAGGTGGCACTGTCTGGACGGCTCCACCATGTTACACTCGGAGTGCAGAGGCCTGAGGCAGTCTGCGTCCAGGATCACACTGCAGACCTCCTTTGGGAAGCTTCACAAACACAGAGCAGTAAACAGTTACAATCAATAAATACGAAGAGTCATGGTTTAATTTGGCTCAAAAATGGCATTCAAAAAGTAAATACAGTACTTTTCCTCCACTACATTTCCTGAGGAGTTTATTTTTTTTAAATGTTCATAGTTTGTTCACAGCAGCTATACAAAATATACAAATAAAACCAGTTAGGGTTTGTGGAGATGCAAGCCCGCCCCGCTGATACTATGAGGGAACATGCAATTTTTATTACCCAAAAATACTCGGTTTGATGTCACCTGCTTGTCTCCATGGAAATTGGCGAGTTTTATGCCATATTGTGAAACATTCCAGCCAAAATGAGACTGTCTCCATGAAGAAAAATCAACTTAAAAATGTAGTGCCGCTTTAATAATATTAAAGTCTGATATTACGCAAAACTGACTCTTCTGAGCGTTTAGCCATGTTACAACGTTATTACCTCCTCAAAAATGGACCTGGAGTTGTGTTTTTTTGAGTAATCCTTTAGTCTGTCTGCATCTCCAAAGCTCAAAATGCTCTGTTCCACCTTGTGATGTCATGAAGTGGTCATTTTTAAGTTAACAGCTACCGTTTACCTTTAGTTTCAGTAGAAATTGGCAATTCCAGGGCTGAAATCATCCAAATGATTCTACTGAAGGTGTGTGGAGTTTAAAAAACAGAGAGACCACTTTCTGTATTACCACATGATGACATCACAAGGTGGAACAGGGTGTTTTCTAGTTGAGAAAAGAACTCAGCCTTAATATGCAGGGTTTGTGTGTTAAACGTGTGTGAATGAAACAAAAAAACACAACTCCAGGTCTGTTTGTGACGAGGAAACATCAGAACAGATCAGAAAACAGCGTAACATGGGCCCTTTAAAAAAAGTAACATTATGGAGGATGTTTTATGTTACTTTTACAAACAGATGTATGAATATTTAATGAATATTTACCTCCCCTGACACGTGACTGTGATGTCCAAGACGTTTTTATCCATTTGTGACGGCAACACAGAGTTCTCCATCTGCACGATCTCCACTTTGTCAATGCCCTCTGAACAAACGAGCAGAAAGAGTTCAGATTATGTTCATATATTTAAACAAAAACATCAGAGAATTACGTAAATAAGATAAAGAGAAACAGTATTTATTCCACAATAGGAAAATGGGATTATTTCAAGTCGATCACAGAAATTCATAGCTTTTGGTCACATGACTTTTTCATGCAGTAGACGCCATTTTGAGAACTTTCGACTATTCAAGAGCAACTTTTTTTATTACTGTGAAAGCCATAGAGTAAATAAGTTAGTCCGCTAATAAGTCAAATGTGCTTGTTGCCATGGAAACGTTACTACTTTGCATAGAAATTTCCAGAGTATTGCATTAAACCTACCTACACTACCAGTCAAAAGTTTAAACACACTCCACTAAATATATTTTTTAGATTTTATATTCAAATCGTCAAAGTAACCGCCCTTTGCTTTACTGAACAATATTTAGTAGAGTTATTTTAATATCTGTATGTATATAAAATGTAGAAAGTCACAAAAAAAATTAAGAAAAAAAAACAGAACGTGTCCAAACTTTTGAAAATTACAAGTCAGGTCTATGGAGAGGTGAGCCCGTGCACAATAAGAATGCCTGTTTTTGAAGGTATTTTTGCGCAATAAAAACACCTGTAACCACATAAATGCTAGATATAACAGAGGAACATTAAAGTATATATTAAAGTATATATTAAAGTATACTTTTAAACCCCACAGACCAAAGACTTCGATGCCGGTGCAGAAGGATCCATAGCGATAAATCACACAGTCGTCATTGGGAGGGTCGTCGGTAAGTTTCTCTGTAAAGACGACAACAGCCGCTTTTCCAGTGAGTGTCAGCCCTCCCTTTGCTCCTATAGAGACACACAGAGGACATTAGAACATCCGAGTCAGCCCTCCCTCTGCTCGTGAGACGTTAGACACAGAGTTATGTTACAACAGCAGCTTTCAGAATCAGACTGAGGAAGCTCAAAGACTTTATGTTTTAACACTGTTCCCTCATCGAAAACATGTCTGAAGGTTTTATATGTCATCCGTGCATGTTTGAGCATTTTAGCCATCTCTGCGAGCCTTATTCGAACCCTACTTGCACTTCTCTGTAAGATTCTGTACAAGGCTCCGCCCACAAACCTACATTACCCACGCTCCCACACGACAATTCTCCATAAATATACAAAAACATGATATAAAACTGCACAACAACTCGACAAATGAGATGCGATATGCAGTAGTTTCATTAGCGGGATGCACGGTGACTGTATTGTGATAGCGCTCTGAAGGGGGAGTGACTTAACACAGAGAGCAAAGGGAGGTGGAACTCAGAGCATCAAAAACGAAAGTGAAGCTTATAAAACATGTTAATGCATTGCTTTTGGGTTAAAAAAAATAAAGGGTAACATGGTAATCTAAATACATTATGTGTTAGCAGTTATTACCCCATACAAGTCAAATACCTCCTCTTTAATCTGTTAAACTTTTGCCTTTTCCAGTGCGTTCACTTTGCTAAAGATCAGATTCAAAGATAATTTAGTACCAGGCTCCTCTTTGCTCCTATAGAGACAGACACAGGGTTGTACGAGTGCAGTGAATACATCAGGCAAAGCAGTATTCAAATGAGACACAGCACAATGCAGCCGCTCATGCACATATCCACAAGGGAAACAGTATTTAACTTTTACATCACTTGATTTTCTGTTATTTAAATAGGTGCACTATGTAACTTTTCCATGGAGTTGTGATTGTTTTAGTTTTCTCTGGATTATTATTGCACTGTATGTCTTTAACTCATCTACCTCCATAGAGACAAACAGGTGACACCACAAAACCACGTTACTGACACTAAAATGTTTTTCTAAGTTATCTTATGAGACTTAAGGACTGGTGCTGTCATGATACTAAAATTTACTGTTTATGATAATACAAAATACGCTTTATTTAGACAATATAATGTAATTTTAAAACAATAAATGGTAGTTCTTTCTTTTATATTCCCATATGTCCTTATATCTGTGTGTGTGTCTTATACTTGTTCTGATACAGCTCAAGATCATTCTAAAACTATTCAGGAAAGGTTCATTTCTGTCCTATGAATGTGACTGTTTTAGTATCGATACCTGCTCAAATGAGTATCCAGTTTCGATACTCGTTTTAGTATCGATTAGTATCTGATTTTCGACACTTTTGAAAACCCTGATGAGAACACATGTAACTGAATAAATGCTAGATAGATACGTTTAATGCCATTCTGTTGAACATTCTAGGCAAAGGAAATAACATAAGTATATTGTGAACCTCCCCCACCATTAAAGTTCCATAGTACAACTTTAAAAACTCTGTCATTACTCCCTGTGTGTTCCTCGTCTTTACCTTCAGCCCTGTGAGCACGGTCTTCTTCGTTGGTTGTTTCCTGTGCGTTTGGTGCAGAGGAGGACTCGTACTCAGAGTTGTCTTCTTCTGCGTCAGACGGAGCAGAGTTTGGGTGAGAGGATTCAGTCACAGGCACCGCAGACACAACCACTGCAGCTTTCTCTGCACAACACACAAGTTCAACTGTCATTTTAAACCAGCACTTTGTAACTGGTGGATACTGCAGGTTGTTACACTTAAAGGTCCTGTATTACACAAAATGGACTATCGTGAGCTTTTTGCCATGTTCTGATGCTGTTACCTCCTCAAAAACAGACCTGGAGTTGTGTTTTGTTTCATTCACACATGTTTGAGTAACACTTTATTATTCGTCTGTAACATCTCCAAAGCTCAAAACACTCTGCTCCACTTGTGATGTCATGAAGTGGTCAGTTTTCAAGTTCACACCTACATTTTAACTTTAGTTCAGTAGAGATTGGCAATTCCAGGGCGGAAATCATCCACATGATACTAGTGAAGGTGTGTGGAGTTTAAAAAATTCAAACCCTCGTGTCAATGTTTCATTTTAATTCTCTTCTTGATGACCTGGAAATGCAGTCAATGGTATGTCACTGTTTTTAATTGAGTTTGTGCAGTTTTTATTTATTTTTAATTTAATTTTTTAATTTTATTTTATTGATTATTGATGTATGTTGGAGCCTCTTGGCCAGGACTCCCTTGGAAAAGAGACCTTTGAGTCTCAATGGGACTTTCCTGGTTAAATAAAGGTTAAATAAAAAAATAAAAAATAAAAAAAAAACATAGTGGAGCACTTCCTGTATCATCACATGCCATCACAAGGCGGTACCACAGACAGTATAAAGAAGTGGACTAAGTGAGTGTGACGTCACCCACAGCGTTCGGCTCCGGTCACATGAACTCATCGAGGCTAAAGAAGCGGCCACTAGAAAGTTCCATATTTGCCGACCGAGTCCTAGACGTCCATCCACAGCTATTCGGCTCCGCGCTTAGGAACACTGTCAATCAAACCTATTGCTAACGCTAGGCAGGAGCGACCTCAGGGAAATAACACGGCCTGATTTCTCTGAGTTCATGTTCATATCTTGAGTTGGACACAAAATGAAATAAAACCACCAGGATCATGTAGAGGGTTAATACAACAGAAGAGCCAATCCAGTCTGACGGAGACTGTTACAGAGGGAGGGGCGCATTAGTGCTAGAGTCCATTTACATGCAGTCTACAGGTAGCAGAGTGTTTTCTGTTTGAGAGAAGAACTCAGCCTAAATATGCAGGGTTTGTGTGTTAAACATGTGTGAATGAAACAAAAAAACACAACTCCAGGTCTGTTCAAACTAATACAGGACCTTTAAACATAGATTTGTGTCCGTTGTTACCTGTGGGGGGGTTGGTGGGCGTGACTGCGGGCTCACAGCTCTTATCCGGGATCACGGCCTGGATCACGACTTGAGGCTTAAACGAGCCTGAGTTTACATATGTGTGAGTGACGGTTTGCTCTCTGGAGATGAGGGCTCCACTCTCGTCCCCAAAGTCCCAGTTATAGGTGACGTCGGCCGGGCTGAGGTAGGAGCTGGGGTCATGAAGGGTCACGGTGAACGCGATCGCACGGTTCTGAACGAAGCGTAGA
This sequence comes from Periophthalmus modestus, assembly GCA_019594935.1. Taxonomy (NCBI): domain Eukaryota; kingdom Metazoa; phylum Chordata; class Actinopteri; order Gobiiformes; family Gobiidae; genus Periophthalmus; species Periophthalmus modestus. Next base: position 32,365,510 of record JAIEZT010000084.1, read on the forward strand.
TCTGCGGCCATGACGTCATTCACCTGGTCCATGGATACGGAGAACGGGATCTGATCTGAGGAGGAGGGAAAACAGGGGAAATGTATAAACAATATCACTGCAATTTGAAATGTCTATAAAAATTCAAACTGACCGGTGATGGAGAACTGTGTGGAGGCGTATCCCAGAGGAATAAACTTCTGTCTGCCTCTGTAGTGGTAGATCACGATGTCCATGATGTAGGATCCAAGAGGAACGTCATCTGTGCCAATGGTGAGAGAGGAGCAGGGACCATCTGAGACCTGCCAGTACTGACCTGAAAACACAACCAGGGTTAGACCAGGACTAGACCAGGACTAGAACAGGACTAGAACAGGACTGATCCAGGATTAGACCAGGACTAAACCAGGACTGAACCAATGTGAGAGAGGGGCAGGGACCATCCGAAACCTGCCTGTGCTGACCTGAAAACATGACCAGGGTTAAAACGGGACTAGAACATGACTGAACCGGGACTGAACCAGGATTAGACCAGGTCTAAACCAGGACTGAGCCAGGATTAGAAGAGGACTAAACCAGGACTAAACCAGGACTGAACCAATGGTGAGAGAGGAGCAGAGACCATCTGAGACCTACCAGTACTGACCTGAAAACACAACCAGGATTAAACCAGGACTGTAACAGGACTGAACCAGGACTGATCCAGGATTAGACCAGGACTAAACCAGAAATAAACTAGGACTAAACCAGGACTAAACCAGGACTAAACCAGGACTAAACCAGGATTAAACCAGGACTAAACCAGGACTAAACCAGGACTGAACCAATGGTGAGAAAGGAGCAGGGACTTGCCAGTGTTGACCTGAAAACATGATCAGGGTTAGATTAGGACTTGAACAGGACTGAACCACGACTGATCCAGGATTAGACCAGGTCTAAACCAGGACTGATCCAGGACTGATCCAGGATTAGAAGAGGACTAAACTAGGACTGAACCCGGACTAAACAGGACACTAAACCATGCCTAGACCAATACTGAACCAGGCCTAGACCAGGACTGAACCCGGACTTTGCCGTGAGCCTGAGACACATGATCTGAATATTTCCCCGTCTGGACAAAGTGGCTCTTGTTTAATCTCACGAAATTCAACTTTTCTTTGAACAGAGATTTTCCTGCAGCACAAATGAAGTGTCATAATCTGCTCATATGAACTGGCTCATAACCACGGGACCACTGCAGGACCACTCCCACTGCTGCTGGACACTACTAAAACTAATACCAATCTACAGATAGTATGACTGTGGCACTATTAGAGCCAGAGGTGGTAGAGTAGTCAAAAAATGTACTTGAGTAAGAGTAATGTTACGTCAAAATAATAGTAGAAGTACAAAGTAATTGTCTAAAAATGAGTAAAAAGTATTTGAGAAACTAACTGTAAGACTTTAACTGTTGGGATATTGTTGCTAGTAAAGTACTCTTAAAATTACAATTAGTTTAAAAAGTTACTCAAGCAAACATAACCCACATACCCCATGTTTTCCACACAAACACGTATTGTGGTTTCTTGTCGTCTTTTATTGGAGTTTCATCAGGAAAAAACAGCTCCTCGTCTGCGCCGTCCACAGGGTAAACCGGCTCCGAGGCGACGTGTTTGGTTCCTGTTCAATGAGAGAAAAATATTAAAATGTTAGATCTGTCCATTTATTGACAATCATTCACCCTTTTACTGTCTACACTGACTCTGGAGTTCAGGCAAGTGAAGTGTGTTGCCCAACGGTATATGAGCAGTGTTCATGGCACTTAATGAACAAAAGAAGCAATTTATCTCGGACTAATTACTCACTGATGAATAAGAATGGGAACAGGAGTCAGTTTTTTCTGTTGATAATGTTGTACTTTCCCACAATATTCACTCCTACAACTTTTTTGTCCAGTTGATAGATTTGAATTTTTCTTTTACTATAATATCCAAAAGGTAAATTCACAAATATTAGAGATTGGAGATAGATCTTGCAGTGTCTCAACAGAAATCAGCAGGTTATCAGTTCTAAATTCATTATTTTTGTGTTAAATATTATTAGACTACTAAATGCAGGGAAGTCGACAGGGAGGGGACAAAGGGGTCTGTTGTCCCGGGACCCAGACTTTTAGTGGCCCAGAATTGGGCCCCCTCTCTTTATTAAATTATATAAGAGTGGGGTTCCATCTAAGCCGTCTTGCTCCAGGCCCCCAAATTTCTGTTGATGGATCTGACTAAATATTATGAAGTCATCTGAAACCCAGGAATTTACCGTTATGTTCTCCGTCCTCTGCCCACACCACCTCTCCTCCAGGGGGCAGCACTCTCTGGCTGTGAGGAAACTGCAGTTCGATGGTGAAGGTCACTTTAGCTGCGGTCAGAGTCGGGGAGTCGTTTGCAACATTGAACGTCACTTTTCCCCCTGCGACAAACCACAAGAGTTTAAAATGTTTAACCTCCTAAGACCCGAGCTCTTGCGTGACAGGCTTTATTAATTTCTCTTTATCATTTGGGCAGATTAAGACCTGATGAGTGTAAATACAAAGAATTATCTTTTTACATTATGTAGTTTTTGATAAAAAATTATGTAAAATGAATGTCCTCATATGTGGACATTTTAATCATTTTGATAAAACATTTGAAAAATTATTTGCAAAAACTATTTATTAAGACTCTGAAACAGCAACATGTGTCCTGAGTAAAAACAAAATGAGAAACAACAGTTGTGCCTCTTGGAACAATGTGGCTCATGTGAAGAGCTGCAGACAGGAGCAGGAGACAGGAGTCTTCACAAAAAAAAATAAAAATATTCTAAACATTCTAAACTCTTTACTTAAATTGAATACATTTGCATTGTTGCTGTTCTTGTTTGCTGTTATTCTTCTTCTAAAAATTTGCATTGTGGCCTAGACAACCTAAAATGTGTTGTCCACATATGTGGACACCAGGTCCTCAGAGGCTACAGGTCGTGCAAAACTGACTCTTGTGAGGTTTAAGTCATGTTATAATGTTGTTACCTCCTCAAAAACAGACCTGGAGTTGTGTTTTGTTTCATTCACACATGTTTGATTAACACTTTATTATTAGTCTGTCTACATCCCAAAGCTCAAAACGCTCTGTTCCACCTTGTGGAAGTTACCAGCGCCTTTTAACTTTAGTTCAGAAGAGAATTGGAAATTCCAGGGCTGAAATTATCCAAATGATTCTAGTGAAGGTGTGTGGAGTTTAAAAACACAGTGGAGCACTTCCTGTATTACCACATGATGACATCACAAGGTGGAACAGCCTAAATATATAGAGTTTGTGTGAATGAAACAAAACACAGATCAGAAAATTGCATTATATGGGCTCTTTAAGAATGTAATTTTACTGTAGCATAAGTATTTCTGATTATACACAGTTTTCACGTTTTTACCTTTCCAGGACTGTTGGAGGCGCTGGTCTCCCTCTCTCCAGATCGGGTACATTTTTGTGTTCCATGAAGGAAACCGAGTGAAACGGTTTTTGGGCTCTGCAAAAGGAAAACGGAGAGCTTGTTTATTCAGAGATACTACAGCATTATGGAAACAGCAGCATCATGGAATGGAACCGGAAACCTTGTTGTTAGCGGGCAAACGTCTCTGCTCTGTGCCATCAGTACAGCAAGTAAATGTGACAGAATGTGACTTTAATCTGTGCCCCTCCAGTCATGTGACACTCATGTTCAGCGTTCATGAACTCAAGTAATTTGTCTAAGAAATTTGAAAAAATATAAAAAAAGAAAAAAAAACAAGAAAAAAAAACGTAACTACCTACATTGTGACCTAACTTTTTTTTTCATTTAAATGTCTTTTTTAATATTATTTCTTGAAGATATTTGAATAAGAATTAGCACATTTCTATGTTCTCTGCAGCTCTGGTATTCACGTTCACTTTACGCATGACTGAACCAGGTCATGGGAAAGACCTACACCCAGATCTGAAAGAAAGAGAAGCAAAACTTCTTCCACATTATAACGATGGGAAGTAACAACAATACTGATCATTTAGTGATCTACATGTGTCTCTATGGTGAAATGTTCAGCAGTTACCATGGAGACACAATGCACACCTTAGCAAAAAAAAAAACAACCCAAAAGGTTTAACGATTGTCTGAAAACTCAAGAAAAAATACAAAATGGATTTAAACCAGGACTGAACCAGGACCAACCCAGGATTAAACCAGGATTAAACCAGAATTTAACCAGGATTAGAATAGGACTAAACCAGAACTAAACCAGGATTTAAACAGGATTAGACAAGGACTAAACCAGGAGTAAACCAGGACTAAACCAGGACTAAACCAGGACTAAACCAGGACTAAACCAGGACGAAACCAAGACTGAATCAGGATTAGACCGGGACAAAACCAGGATTTAACCAGGACAAAACCAGGATTAGACCAGGACTAAACTAGGACTAAACCAGGACTAAACCAAGACTGAATCAGGACTTAACCAGGACTAAACCAGAACTTAACCAGGATTAAACCAGAACTAAACCAGGATTTAACCAGGATTAGACCAGGACTAAGCCAGGACTGATCCAGGACTAGCGCAGGTACTACTACTACTATTGCTAATGATACTTTGCAGTGACATCTTGCTGGGGCTGTTCTACAAGCACCTCTATGGTAGAATGTTCAGCAGTTACCATGGAAACACAACGCACACATTAGCTAATACACAAGAACACACAAATGGATGTTTGGTTTAAGAGTTTGATTTTCAACAAAAAGAGAGAGAGAGCAGATTATGTTAAAACAAAGGTCAGATTAAAGTCTAATAGAGCTTCTGACAGAGTAGTGCCTTAAGTTAGCATCACACCCTCAGAGAATGGGGATGACATCAGCTGCAAAGTTGTCAATTACTGTCTTTTACCTTTTATAGAGGTGACCACATTTTAAGCTAACGATCTTTCACATTCTATTATATAAAGTGTCTTATTCTGTATTTTTTTTACCAAATCAAACTAAAACTAACTTTGTGAAGGGGGAGTAGCAACATTGTCCGTCTGAAAATCCCATAAAGGGCATCTTCAAGAATACCGTATTGTTTTGAGACAGCGGTAGAAAGCAGAGGGAACTACATAGACCATGATCCTTTGCTCCTTTTCAGTACAGCCAATATGAAGAGGTCACAGTTAATGATGATTGTACTAAAGTCTCATTGGGCCATTATAAGACAAGGAAAGACCTGTGTAAACTATTGCAATAAATATCAAGTAATTTTACAAGTTTAATATATAATGTAATAAGATTTTTTTCATCCCTACCTAAAACTCCCTAAAAAAAAAAAAAAAAAAAAAAAAAAAAAAAAAAGATCAAATCAAATAAACTGCAAGATCACAATCAAATCAAAGCAACAATTTTGTTCTACAATTTAAAATAACTTATTAACCCTGTAATTTAGACCTCCACAAACATGTTCTGAAGTGTCCCTGTGTGTCAGATGCCCTCCCTGTGTCTCCATGAGGGTCTTATTCTGTGTAAAAGCTGCTGACCCTGTAGTTTAAATCTCTACAAACATGTTCTGAAATACACGGGATTCTTGTATTAATTTAGCAGTTCAGATCTCAAATATTAATGTCTCTAGATGCTTCTGAAATGTGCAAATCTAACCACATTACTAGTCCAGTTGAAGTCGACTTTACTTACTTGCCAGACTGGTCCCAGCGAGCAGCAGCAGAGCCAGGATCCCGATGATCGCCTGCATTTTCAGAGCACCACAGAGTGAATGAAAAATCCCTTTTGTGAACATGGGCCAGTGGTGAGGGCCTTATAAGCTTTCTGAAGTCTGACCTTTGAGTATTAACTGGCCACGCCCCCATCCGCCAAAATCCTCCAGGCCAGCGCCGACTCGAGTCACATTCTAGGGCAGAGGAACAGTTATGACTTTTATTTTACAGTGTGTACAGTGTTTAAGGATTAGGTTTGCATATGTAAGAAAATAATCCATAACAAATGCCATATTGTCATTTTTGTTGTGTGGAAACAGGAAAGTCACGAGACATTTTTGTTTTACTGTAATGTGGTTTTGGCCAATGTAAGGGAGTCAGATGGAGGAGAGGATGTAGAGGAGAGGGTCAGGGGAGCAGAGGAGAGGGTTAGAGGAGCAGAGGATGTAGAGGAGAGAGTCAGGGGAGCAGAGGATGTAGAGGAGAGGGTCAGAGGAGCAGAGGATGCAGAGGAGAGGGTCAGAGGAGCAGAGGATGTAGAGGAGAGGGTCAGAGGAGCAGAGGATGTAGAGGAGAGGGTCAGAGGAGCAGAGGATGTAGAGGAGAGGGTTGGATGGAGCAGAGGATGAGGATGCAAAGGAGAGGATCAGATGGAACAGAGGATGCAGAAGAGAGGTTTAGATGGAGCAGAGGAGCAGAGGAGAGGGTCAGAGGATGCAGAGGAAAAGGTCAGATGGAGCAGAGGATGCAGTGGAGAGCCTCAGAGGATGCAGAGGATGAGAATGCAGAGGAGAGGCTCAGAGGATATAGAGGAGAGGGTCAGAGGGTCAGAGGGTCAGAGGCTCAGAGGTCAGAGATGAGGTCAGAGGGGGTCAGAGGATGCAGAGGAGAGGTTTAGAGAGGATGCAAGGAGGTTCAGAGGAGGATGCAGAGGAGAGGGTCAGATGGAACAGAGGATGCAGAGGAGAGGTTTAGATGGAGCAGAGGAGCAAAGAAGAGGTTCAGAGGATATAGAGGAGAGGGTCAGAGGGTCAGAGGATGCAGAGGATGAGGATGTAGAGGAGAGGATCAGATGGAGCAGAGGAGAGGTTCAGAGGATATAGAGGAGAGGCTCAGAGGATGCAGAGGAGAGGTTCAGAGGATGCAGGAGTGATTTGCTAGTTGCACAAACTTTTGCCTAAATCTCATTTCTTGTCACCTGACTTTTTTTTGGCGCCTCTTTAAGCGCTCCCAATTATAAACGGATTTACACTAAAAACGACCCAGGAGCCACGTGAAACTCAACACATTTTAAAATTCTGTGCCAGCAGCAGAAGTAGATTTTAGACAAATCTTCTTGATTTTTGGCCCTTGCCTTCCAACCAAAGGGTCAACAAATCACATCTACCACACTCCTCCTTTCACCGTGATGCTGCCAGCCGGGACAGGAAGGGCATCTGACATAAAATATATTGGATCTTGGTTTGATTGGTTCACACTCTGTTCCACCTTATGATGTCATGAAGTGGTAGTTTTCAAGTCTAACAGCTCCTTTTACCTTTGTTCTGTAGAGATTAGGTGAAATAATCCAAATTATTCTAGTGAAGGTGTGTGGAGTTTAAAAACACAGTGGAGCACTTCCTGTATTACCACACGATGACATCACAAGGTGGAACAGAGTGTTTTCTGTTTGAGAGAAGCAGAGTTTGTGTGTTAAACATGTGTGAATGAAACAAAACACAACTCCAGGTTTGTTTGTGATGAGGAAACAACATTAGAACAAATCAGAAAATAAATATATTATACTTATAAATTCTTAAAGAGGAGCAGAACAAAACTATAAATTAAAGCCACCGTATGGAACTTTTTCGCCAAAAAGTAAACATATAAAAACATGTATACTGTCCTTACTGTAAACGGGCTTGCATCTCCACAAACCTGACTCTTAAATGGCCAGGAGGAAAGCTCATTTTTCCCCGCTTGTTTCTATGGAAATGTCGTTCTTGGTTATATCCTTCCACAGTGGCAGAAAACGTATCTATCTCCACGGAGAAAGTTCCAAACTATGGTTTTAATAACTTTCTTTGTATTTTCACATCCATATTTTTGTGATTTTTACTCTTAATTCTACAGTTTGGCGAGTGGCTCTGTCTTTCATGTGTGCGCTGCTTGAACAATAGTTTCCTCACATCACAGAGGGGTCAGAGCGGTGGATCAAAATGGAGGAATGTAAAGTTAATGTGGATTATGGAGGGACGTGTGACTCCTAAACTCCTCCAGCTCGGTGCAGGTTTGGAGCCCAAATCGTGAAGCTTTTGAACAAAGTCCACATTCAGTGTAAAATCCTCTTTCATTTGACCTCAATTATCTGGAGTTTTCGTAGAATAACTAACAAAATAACCCAGAATAATGACTGAAATCAATGAAAATGTAAATCGAATGGTTACAGTCCAAAGAGGTTCATCTGCTCTTCTGTTCATTTGTTTTAATACCGGTCCATTCTTTTTCCAGACAAAGTTACAGTTTGCTTTCATAAGTGACAATTTTGACCGCTCACTAGCGCCTCAGAGTGGTCACGTGACTAATTGGACTTAACATCTGATTTAAGTTAATGCAATTGGACGGACAAAACGTGAAATGATGCAGAAAAAGAGACAAAAACTGAGTCAAACTAAATCACATCTGGAGCTGTAAGAAACGCAAAAGTTCAAATTGTTTCATATTGTCAACATTAAGCTCAAGTACTTTAGACGTACTCACAGCGGGAAGAGGAACCACAACTTTTACTCGAGTACTGTTACACTGTACTATATTTTACTGTAGTAGAAGTACAGGTATTTGAAAGCTACTCACTGCTCACTTCTGCCTAATAAACACACTTTTGCTAATTGTGACCATTCGTTTTTTATTTTAACGGATTCGTTTTCAGACCAAGGTTTAGTTTGTTTTCATACCTGACAGTTTGGTCATCAGTTCATGTTTTGTCCTTCAAAGTGCATGAACTTAAATCAAATGTTATGTCCAGCTGGTAGTAGTAGTCGTAGTATTCCCAAAATACTTTTACTGTTGTGTACATTTTGAAACCACTCCCTCTAGTTGACTAATATTATTTAGAAGTACTGATAGCATTACTTGAGAACAATTTTGTCTACTATTCACTTGTATATTTTGATGATATATTGTCCTCTTTAAGAGCTAAAGGTCCCTGTGTCAGATGCCCTCCCTGTGTCTCCATGGAGTCTGTGTAAAAGCTGCTGACCCTGGAGTCTAGACTTCTACAAACACGTTCTGAAATGCATGGGATTCTTGTATTAGTTTAGCAGTTCAAACTTCAGTCTTGTAGGAAAAAAATGACATTTGATAATATCATGAAACCACTGAACCCTTTGCTTAAAGTCAGTCAAACCGTGATACCTTTTAAACCTCTTTTGTTTTGAATAATCTCCACTTTCACAACAAAATCCTATTGTCTTGAGCATGAACCCTGTAACTTCAAGTGCATCACTAAAAGCCCCATAACCAAAAGAATTCAACTGCAAACAAACCACCTGACCTTTTGGCAGGTCAGAGGGTTGTCATAAGTATCGAAGCAATACTCAAAACTAGTATCCAAGGTATTGATACTAAAAAAGTCACATTGACAGGACAGAAATGAGCCTTTCCTGAAGCTTTAGACTGATCTTGAGCTGCATCAGAACAAGTATAAGACACACAGACGAGTATAAACACCCGTGGACCAGTATGAACCTGCTGCACTGAGGGATTACACAGATATGGGAATAGAAAACAAAGTACTACCATTTAATGTTGACAATCACGTTCTATTGTGTAAAGAAAGAGTGTTTTTTTATCATTGTGGTATCAGGATTGGTAGAGTATCGAGTCTGTTTCAAAATAAATATAAAATGTTGGTATTGTGACACGAGTAGGTCATATCAGTGTATTGTTAATGTATTGAGGATGGTCAAATATTGTTTTCTGCCGATTTTGAGGTGTGGTTTGAATTAAAATGGCAGAATGTACCATGTAGTCAATAATAGGCCAATGTGGATTTTTGTTTTGGATTTGTTATGACCAAAGATAGATACCATAGATACAGAACATCCATCCATCCATTTTCTTCCACGTATCCAGGGCCAGATTAGCTGTCTAAGCAGGGACTCCAAGACTTCCCTCACCCCAGACACGTCCTCCAGCTCCTCCGCTGGGACCCAAAGGCGTTCCCGGGCCAGCCGAGAGACATAGTCCCGCTAGCGTGTCCTGGGCCTCCTCCCCGTGGGACATGCCCGAAACACCTCCCTAGGGGGAATCCGCCTCAGCTGGAGATACAGAAACAATATGTTATTATTTTACTTCCCCAAAATAGCTTATCAAGTTTACTTAAATACTTTTTTTCAACATGTGATGGTTCTCATTGTAATACAGAGTGAAATGGTAAAATGTAGTCTATAGTTAATGTAATAAAAAGGAACAAAATATCAGTACTTACTCTGAAAGTAACTCCGGGCTGCTTACTACTGCAGCCACGACGAGGATTTGGTGAAGTCATTTTTCAGATTATAAAGTAAACATCTGTACTTGTAGTTCATTAATTTGTTGTTGATGGTTCCGACAGCGTTCACAGAAAGAATTCATTTGGTTTCTTTGCCCGGACAAAGAAACCAAATGTCATTGACTCATCAGAGAACTTGTTTAAAAAATGTAAAAAGGCTTTAAAATCTTGGTTTACTTAAAAGAAAATGATAACTAGAAAGATTTTCCAGCACTGCAAGACGTAAAATGATTAAAAAGCAAAGTAAAGAAAGCAGCAGGAGCAAACAAGGTTCACTCTTCAGAAGCAAGAAGTACGAACAGTTTGAGCAAACTATGAATGTGTTAAAAATAAATCCTCCGATTTTCAGCAGGTTTCAAGCAATAATAAAAAATATTTTTACTTTCAGTTCTGTTCAAAATGTAGTGGAGTAGAAAGTACAAATACTGCTCTCAAATGTACTGAAGTAAAAGTAAAAAGGTAAAATGTACTACCTTTACAAATAATGCACAGAATCTGCCTCTTTCAAAACAACATTTTTTTTTTTTTTTGATAATATGTCCCCCTCTATTTGCATTTTCTGTTTATTTATTTTTATGTCCCCCTCTATTTGCATTTTTTCTTTTTATTTATTTGATAATATGTCCCCCTCTATTTGCATTTTTTTTTTAAATAATATGTCCCTCTCTATTTGCATTTTCTATTTTTTTTTTTTTTTTATATGTCCTCCTCTATTTGCTTTTTTTTTTTTTTTTTTTAAATAATATGTCGCCCTGTATTTGCATTTTTAAAATAATATGTCCCCCTGTATTTGCATTTTTTCTTTTTATTTATTTGATAATATGTACCCCTGTATTTGTATTTTTTATATAATATGTCCCCCTGTATTTGCACTCACAGCTCCTCCAGTGCCTCGGTGTATCCACACGGCGGCTCTGTGCTCTCCTGCCCGCCTCTCCGCGCTCCTGTCCCGGCTGTAGAGAAGCAGAAGGAGCCGCTGCTGTTCCGTGATTGGAGGAAGACGCGCATCAACAAAGCAACATGGCCGAAGTCATAGAACTGCAAAAGCTCAAGGTTTGAACGTTTATTTACACTTTTAACGCGACAAACCCACTCTGTGTGGACTCTAAACGTGCCCTACGAATGCTTAGATATAATTTTGTATTTTTAACGGTAGAAAAGACCGTATATTTCCAGTATTTTGACATACTACGACCATTCACCCGGCGTGTTCACGTTGTCCATTGAGTTAGCTCGCTGCTAGCTGTTGCTGCTACTACTACAGTCGATTCACTTTTAAGCAACTCGTGTTTGAGCAAAAGTTTAATATAGGACTTATATATTTACAGATTTACTTACTTAAAGAGTGGAACATTCTGTATAACTACACCAGGATGATTTTGAATCACTATTTTAACAATCAAGCTCTGGGGAAATCAACCGTTTTTCATTTATGCGTCGTAAATATCGCGAGATTTGAGCGTTCATTCGGGATTTGTGCTTTTACTGTTTAAAATATACTACAAGTAGTAAACAAATTAAGATAAAAAGTGATTATATCTAGTTTTGTAAGTTCTTTCCTGTCTGTAAAGCTTTGTGTTCAAATATGACAGATTCCATTAATTTAGAGATAATAATAAAAACAATCATAAATTATATAAAACATATATCATAATAATAATGCATAATGCATTTTTTTGTTTTTGTTTTTTTATATTAAAAACCTACTTAAGAGGGATGACACAAATACCAGATGTGTTATAATATTTGTGAAAGAGAACCAAAAATACACACCATTATTCTCAATCACTGACACAAGACGTCCATCCATTTTCTTCTGCTCATCTGGGGCCGGGTTGCAGGGGCAGCAGTCTAAGCAGGGACTCCCAGACTTCCCTCACCCCAGATACATCCTCCAGCTCCTCCGGTGGGACCTCAAGGTGTTCCCAGGCCAGCCCAGAGACATAGTCCCTCCAGCGTGTCCTGGGTCTTCCTTGGGGACATGCCCGGAACACCTCCCCAGGGAGGCGTCAAGGAGGCATCCGGAGCAGATGCCCGAGCCACCTCATCTGCTCCTCTCCACGTGGAGGAGTAACGCTCTACTCCGAGCTCCTCCCGTGTGACTGAGCTCCTCACCCTGTCTCTAAGGGAGCACCCAGCCAACCTGCGGAGGAAACTCATTTTGGCCGCTCCTATCCGCGATCTTGTCCTTTCGGTCATGACCCAGAGCTCATGACCATAGGGGAGGGTAGAAACATAGATTAACCGGTAAATCGAGAGCTTTGCCTTTCGACTCAGCTCCTTCTTCACCACAACAGACTGATACAGTGACCGCATCACTGCAGACTATATAATAAGGGATAAAGTTGTTGTTTTATCATTGTTCCACAATTTAAATCTGTGAAATATACCAAAAATGCTCATTGCTCTATATCGATACTGCAGCCCTCTCAATACCAGGCCTGTCACAGTAACATCTGAAGGGCGATAGATTGCTGAAGAAAATATAGATGATAATATTGAAACCAAACCATAAGCAGAATTATCCATAAAAAAGTGTTCTAAATGTACAATATTGTTACTATATTTGTATATTATACTATACAACTCAAATCTGATCATGTTGCAGAAAAATATCCCAAAATTTCCAACCTGTACAAATACTGACCCCCAAAATGTATTGTTCTATTTGTTGTGTATTGAACAATAAGTGGATATAGTGATTGTGACAGACTCAATCAAAAAATTTCACAATATTGCAATATTTTGGCATCTAGAGTCTAGAATGTCTGATATTATAAAAAGTTGTTTTATTCTGACAAGACATCTGATTAATGTTGACGTCCCTGTTATAGTGTGTAAATGTAAACTAATTGTCCCTGTGTTTTGTAGCTTGCTGAGCTGAGGCAGGAGTGTGAAGCCCGGGGCCTGGAAACCAAAGGAAACAAAGGAGAACTCATCGCACGACTGCAGGCCTATCTGGACGAACACGGTCAGTCAATGTAACCACGTTTATGACAAAATGTACCAGACACGTGCATTCTGCTCAAATTATATCACCATTAATCACCACTTTGACATACCTATAGAATATATAATTAAAGCTGTTACTGTACAGTACTCTGTAAGTATAAGTACAGATAACAGAGCAAAAAAAATACTCAAGTGAAAGTATCACATGAAAAAAAAATCTAGTTGAGTAAAAGCATATATAGTAAACTAAAAATTCAAATCTGTCAATTGCATAAAAAGTTGTTTTTGTCCAGTTGGCAGATTAGATTTTTTCTTTTACTATGGATCATACCTGGAGAACGGAGGGATTGCACAGACTTAAGTAAAAGTACTAAAGTACGCGTCTGCGCTTTTCAGAAGCAGGAAGCATGAACAGTTTGTAAACTATGAACCTGTTAAAAATAAACCCTCAGATTTTTAGCAGGTTTCAAACAATTATAAAAGATACTTTTACTTTTCAGTCCTGTTCAAACATGTAGTGAAGTAGAAAGTACAGATACTGCTCTCAAATGTCTATCTATCTATATGCCAAGGCTGTGTCCCACCAAAGTGGGGTAGCCTAGACAGGGCACACACTCCCGTTCCCCTCCCTTCTCCGCTCAAATGTACTGAAGTAAAAGTAAAGAATATCTACTTGAGTACATTTTTAAGTGAAGTACAGATATCTAAAATTTACTACATTTAGTACTTTGTTACGTTCCACCACTGAACTGAAGTAAACGCTCATTACTTGAGTCATACACCATAGTCAAAAAGTGGCATCAAAAACAAAAGAGCAACTATAGACTGCATTTCTTTACTCCTGATGTTTGTGCTGTTTTCACCCTGGTCACTGATCTGATCTTTTGCCCCAGATGAGGACGTGGATGTGGATGACGTTCTGGCTGAGGACGCAGAGGTAAATAATAAACCACATTCTATCCTTTTTTTTTAAATAAGAAATGTCCACATATGTTGAACCTGATCTTAAGTATTGTCAAAAAGGTCCATTGGTTCATTATCCCACTATATTGTAGCATTCTGATAAAAGGAAACGGCAACTCAATTTCATCTGGTTGTTTATTTTCTGAACACAAGGGCTAACGTTGACCGCAACCATAGACTGTATATATAAAGGGACATAGCTAACCTGCTAGCCGCCACGCTTCAAGTAGGATGTGAGCATGGGTGCTAAATCAAAATATGAACATTTATAAGAGACAAATCAGGCGCCTTCTTTTCACAGGGTCACTCACGCTAGCATTAGCAACAGGTTTCATTGACAGCGTTACTAAGCACCCGCTCCCTGTTAAACCAGCGGTGCGGGCGGGAAGGGAGGTCATTTTCAACAGCCTCGCTCCAGATTGGCTGTTTGGTTGCTATGATACTCACGGATGAAAGTCCCAATATGGAACTTGGCTCGTGCAGCTGCTGGAGCCTCGATCAGCTTCATTTGACTGGAGCAAACGGGTGATACTCACTCAGTCCACTTCTTTATACAGTCTATGGCCATAATCCACACCGAAACAACCACAGTCTCAACTCACTAGAGCCACTTTCCAAAATAGACGAGTAACTGACCAAAAGAGCCTTCACATCAACTCGTCACCATAGCAACCAAGTGTCCCATACAAAAGAAGTTTTCATTTTCCCACTATATTTTTCCCAACCACAAACGCTGCTAATTTACCTGCCGACGTTTTGGTTTAGTAAAGTGACAGTTGTTTTGCTGATATTTAAATTGTAATATTCCTAAAGTAAACGTGTGTTGTGTTTTTCAGGACTTCAGTAAAGCAGACAGCGCCAGTCCTGTGAAAGTCTCTAAACTTCCAGAGACGACGAATACAGCGAGTACAGAAGAGTGAGTTTTGGCATTTTTCTGGGTTAATAATCTGGATTTGAGTCACTTTTAAAGTTTTATTTGTTTTTGTTTTTTTTTATACAATTTCATTAAATAACAGAAGCTTTATGTGACTATTGCAATCTTTAAACTTTTTTTTTTTTGCAGAGCTGCTAAAAAAGTGGTGAAAATCGAGCCTCCGTCATCAGCAACTGAAGTATGTGTGATTCTGTTTTACACTGAACTTTTCTATCAAACATGCTGTTATATAAGTATGCACATTTTGTTCACTTTTTTATTTAAATCCACTAGAAATGCATTTCTTTTTAAAGCAGAAAACAGTTTAAAAGCAGAAAATAGTCTAAAAGAAGCATGTTTTTTTTGGATGTTTTTATTGCACTGAAAAATCTGCAGGCTTGCTTCTCCACAAACCTGACTCTTCTTCTGCTTGTTTCCATTGAAATGTTGTAATTTTGACTATAATCTCCCACTTTATGACAAAAATCTATCCATGGAGAATGTTCCTAAGTATGGTTTTAACTCTATTACCATGGCATCACGCAGGCGACGCGCTACCTGCAGAAAGTTCCATACTATAGCTTTTTAATTGTGACACGTGATCTTTGCTGTTGTTGCAGAGACTCCAGAAAAGAGCCGAGCGTTTCAACATGCCGGCGACCGCGGAGAGTAAGAAGGCCCAGCGTGCAGCTAGGTGAGGGTTTCAGAAGAAATGACTCAACTTTTCCACTTAATTTATTTATTTTACAGTGTTTTTATTTAATATTACACTGGATGTTAAATCTAAAAGACTTGATTTTCTTGTAGGTTTGGCCTCCCAGCAGATGCAAAGAGCCCGTCATTAGGTACTGCACCACACGATCACAGCCTGTGATTATTGTGAAGGAAAAAAATTCAAAATGTAACAGTTATTCTCACTGCATATAGCGCTGCATTAGGCTTTAGAGCTAAACCATTGGTGAAAAATATGAAATTGCATTTTTTTTCTTACGAGCCTTACAACTGTGATTAGATGTGAACATTGGTGGATGAAGTACTCAATTGTGTTACTTGAGTAAAAGTACAGATACTGAGGTTAAAAGTTACTCAAGTGAAAGGAAAGTATCACATGAAAAAATCTACTTATGTAAAAGTATTCCAGTAGCTGTTCAAAAATGTGTGAAATACTTTTACTTTTTACTCTTAAACTACAAGTATTGTTCATTTGTTAAAGTGTAAATGTAGTGATATTGATTAAAAATGAGACATATATTTTGGTCAACAGTAGCGATATCAATATTTATTTTTGTTTTGCTCAAATCCGAAGCTTGAACTCGAAAACTTTAGTCACAATGTTTCCACGAACATGGTAAAAAATAACCTCAAATCATAGGAAAAGTACTTTTTACTTTTCAGTCCACTTCAAAAATGCAGTGGAGTAGAAAGTACAGATACTGCTCTCAAATGCATTGAAGTAAAGGTAAAGGTATCCACTGTGAAATGTACTTAAGTAAAGTACAGATACTGAAGTACAGTATTTACTACATGCACTTCCACACCACTGAATATGACTAATGTTCTGTACTATCATCCGCTTATTTTAAATGTTTAAACTGATAAAATAAAACTCTGTTGTTTCCCACAGGATCAGTCGCCACCGAAAAAACTGCAGTAAGTTTTCTTTATTGACTCATGTCCAAACAGACGTTGTATTTAATGAATTTTATTTATTTTCCAACCTTGACTTGTGTCTTTAAGGTTAACGTGGATCAGCTGAAGAAGAGAGCAGAGCGGTTTGGTGTGAACGTGTCTTCCATTTCACAAAAGGTAACGGTTTTTGCTTCTTGAGAGGACGGACTTAACGAGTTCTGTGGTTGATTTGCAGTTTAAGAATAGTTTTATGGTTAATATCGTCCCTCTTTGTCTGCATTTATGAACAAAGTGAAATTGGTGTCTCACTATTGCATCAGAATATACTTATGTACTTATTTGTTTGTTTGTGTGTATTATATTTTAAACAGGGCAGTCATGAAAAAGAGTCTGGGTTCCCTGGAATAAATAAAAATAAAGAAGAAAAAGCAGTTAGCATCACTTGATTATAGACAATAGAAAGATCATTAAGTCATAAGAGCATTGTGGTGACTTTATTTTAGTTTATTGTAGTGACTTTATTATAGCGAGTTTATTGTTGAGTTTATTGTCGTGAATTTATGGAGATCCCTAAACAAATACATTCAGATTCAACATTTGTGAATTTTCTGTTTGTTGGAGAATATAACACTGGTGCCTGATTTATATTCGAGGGGGGCCCATGTGTGGCCTCTTGCCCCGGGCCCCAAATTTCTGTCGACGGGCCTGCTCTCTAATTAATTAATTTAAAAGATGTACATTTTATTTGTTATTTTTCACAGATCGAAGAAGACGAGAAGCTAAAGAAGAGAAAAGAGCGGTTTGGCATTCTGACCGGAGCGACCGGAGCAGCTCCTGACGTCGAGGTACAAGTCTGTGACATCACATCGCAAAGCATTATGGGATACACCCTTAGACAAACAAACGCTAAAGCAAAACCGCTATGTCCTTCCTCGTCAAAACAACCTCCTCGTTTCTATTCTGTAGCATTAACTTCTTTTTCATACATGATTTAAACGTGGAATGGGTGCCCATGTTAGTCTGAGGCTGTGAGATCTGTAAAGTGGACTATGGAAAATCAACTTCTGTTTGTAATCTATGACACATAGCTAACACATTATATTGGGTCTTTCATTTTTCTACAGATACATTTTGACAGTGTAAAAGTGATAGTTTGAACGTAATCGTGATTTTAATTAAGAGCCAAATAATCAGAATCATGAAGAATTATAATTATCACGGGCTGCTCGAGCAACCCCATGTGGAGGTATGAGACTGCGCCTTCTGCTGGCAACTGTGCTGTTCAGTGTGCACATAACACTTTATCTTATTAGGTATTATCTTAAACAGTGTGAAATGAACTTAAAGGGCCGGTACCCGATTTCAAACCTGAGCGAAGAACATGTTTTAGTTAAACTTATAAATGCACCATGACAGAGAATCAAGTGTGTGGCATCGTGGCAGGGAGCTGGTTTCCCATGATTCTTAGTAACAATGTGCCTGATTGAATTAAAAGCGGTGACTGTCAGTAGGTTCTGTGTTAGTTATAACCTGAGAAAATGTGACGTAAAATGATGTTTTTCTTGTTTAGCAGCTGTTTCCAAACTAAAATAAATTAAAATCAGGTACAAGCTGTGGTGGAATGTAACAAAGTACCTGCAGTAGTAAGTAGTGAAGTACTTGAAGCAAATTTTACAGTGGATACTTTTTACTTTTACTTCACTACATTTGAGAGCAGTATCTGTACTTTCTACTGCACTACATTTTTGAGCTGGACTGAGGCTGAGAGGATTATAATTCGAGCAAACAAAAATATACAAATAAATGGCTAGTCAGTCAGTTCATTTGAAGCTTTATTAGCTCTCTACTTTTTACTCTTTAAGTACATTTTTAAACAGGTAATTTAATACTTTTACCTGAGTATTTTTGGCTCCGGTATCTGTGCTTCTTTTACTTAAGTACAAGAGCTTAAATGTGTCATAACTGTGTATTTGCTACTGTGATCAAATATTTTTTTATCTTTCTAATGAGCCCTGTTTTTGCTTTTGTCAGTTTTATATGAATAATTGTGTTTTGTTTTTTTTCCACAGGCCAAGAAGTTGAAGCGTGCAGAGCGATTTGGAATGGCATAGACGTTTTCAAGCTTTTGTAAAATGTTTCATATCAGTTCAACAAAACCTCGCCAAACGTCTCACTGCTCAGTTTCTAATAAAACATCTCCCAGTGTAAATAGGCCACTTATTTAGGTAACTGCTTATTATTTTTGCGTTAATTGAAGATAATCAGTTTTCGTTTTCTTTTTAATTATACAAAAAAGGTTTGTTTCATAGATTTAGAAACATCACACTTGTTATTGCAAAAATATATCAACGCCTGCTGTAACCATAGTAGTAAAAAGTGTTGTTTTTGTGCTTTTTTTTACAAGATATTTTAAAATCTGTGGATTCTAGGCTGCATAAACGACATACTGTAATTCCCTGATGGATACATGCACCTACTTACAGTGTATTTTCATTTTACAGACACAGTTTTTGTTCTGTCATTTTATATAACTTTGTGATTTAATAAATTGTTTTAAAAATACTGCCTACTTATTCAGTTTTGTTTACAGTAGGGGAAGGGTCGCACGAGGCTAAACGTGAGTTCCTCCACCAAAAACAAACTTGGAGTTGTGTTCTCTGGCCCCGTTACTTGCACAATTGCACATTTATTCTTTGGCAAAGTGACTGAAATGTCTTGCCAAAGGATTTAACAAAATGCACGAGTCACAGTTGAAATCAAACCAACCACCTTCTCGTCTATGTGGGAACAGCCGACAACGATTTGTTATGAATGAGCAGTTTTAAATACAAAAACCTCTACATGAAAGCCTCAACATTTTGTGTGTGATACTGGAACAAAAACTACTCAAGTAAAAGTACATCTCCAAAGCTCAAAATGTTCTGTTCCACCTTGTGATGTCATGAAGAAGTGGTAGTTTTTCAAGTTAACAGCTCCTTTTTACATGGATCAGAAACTAGCCTAACATGGGATCTTTAATAAACGGACCTAAACAATCCAACTTGTTCTTTTTTTTTTGGTTTTATGCAGCTTAGTCTTTTTAATTTTCACATTTCAAGTTAGTCAGAATTTAATTTTGATTTTAGCTGTTTAATTATCATATTAGCATTCAAATAATCAAATCCTTAAAGATGATTCTACAAAATTGACTTTTGTGAGCTTTAAGCCATGTTGGAGTTGTGTTTTGTTTCATTCACACATGTTTAATAACCGTTTATTATCAGCTCAAAATGCTCTGTTCCACCTTGTGATGTCATGAAGTGGTAGTTTTCAAGTTAACAGCTACATTTTACTTTTAGTTCAGTAGAGATTGGCAATTCCAGAGCTGAAATCATCCAAATGATTCTAGTGAAGGTGTATAGAGTTTGAGATCACAGTGGAACACTTCCTGTATTACCACATAATGACATCACAAGGTGGAACAGAGTGTTTTCCAAAGAACACAGCCTATAAGAAGAAGATGCAGGGTTTGTGTGATTAGCATGTGTGAATGAAACAAAACACAACTCCAGGTCTGTTTTTTGATGAGGAAACAACATTATAACATAAATCAAAAATAGTGTAACATGTGCTCTTTAATTCTCATACTTCACATTTCCATCCTGGGCTTTAGATTTCTTTTGGGTGGTTATTATATTTAGGATGTTCAAACCTTTGTCACTTGCTCTGTTTCTTTTCCTTTGTCGACCCCTGGCGGTGAGCTGGTGCACTGCAGTGTTTATATACCCCCGGTGTGTGACGCCACTTCCGGTGACGCGAGGAAATTTTAAACTCTCGTCCTTCTCAGTGATGGCGGCTGCGTTCCGATCTCTCCCGACAAACAGCCACAACAAATGGTACTTTACGCGGCAGCAGATCGACAACAACCCGTCCCGGAGAGCTGGACTGGACCCCGATAAGGAGCTCTCCTACCGGCAACAAGGGGCGAACCTGCTGCAGGACATGGGACAGCGCCTCAATGTGTATCTTTTTTGTTTAGCGGTGCTAGCTTACCCTGTTAGCATGTGGCTAGCAGCGGTGTGTGGCCTTTAGCGAGCCGGCTTCTTCGTGAACCGGCTAGACTTTACTTAGACTGTACTATTCACTCCCTTTTAACCTTTTTTTAACGTGTTTAATGCGTTGATGTTGTGGTTTGTGGTGTATTTGAGCGCGATCGGCGTGTTGTCAGTGCGTTTCGGTGCTAACGCGGAGCTAATGCTGCTAGGCCTCTGCGCTCAGCGGGGCCCGAGGGCATTAGCATTAGCTTTAGCATTAGCATGTGTTTGTCTTCCAACTATGATTAAATTACGAGTAGGGAGTTAGCTTTAAGTGTGTACGGATCCCTAATCCCGTAACAGACTGCGATTTCGTAGGAAGTTAGTTTATAATTCATTGCGTAACTACTTGGTAATGCTCCGTTAGCTCTTGGCTCGTGCTGGTCGGGGGTTTTACATAAATAGATGGGATGGGGCAGCTGTTTTTAGCGTCTGTCGCGTTTTCATGTGTGTTTGTAGCCTCTCTGTGTTTTCCTTAACGGTTTGTGCAGCTCACAGCTCACGATCAACACCGCCATCGTGTACATGCACCGCTTCTACATGGTCCAGTCCTTCACCAGGTTCCACAGAAACGTGAGTGTTTTTGAGTGTGTTTATGAAAGATTTGGGTCCAGACAACCTCAGACTTGTCACGTGCTCCCTTTTTAAACGTGCTGGAAGGACACTAACGACTAAACTGGTAAACTTTTGATCCAGAAACTCAAACTGTTATGAAGTACCACCTTGTAAAATGTACAAGCAGGAATAAACAAAGACTGGTGTTGATTTGGGGCTTTACCAGCTCATATATGTGACTAAAACGTGAACAAACCTGGACTAAATCATCATTAAACTGGTTGTAAAGGATGTCCCAGGTCAGAACCAGGGAATGGCCAGACGTTAACACATGGCTGAAGCATTTTTCTGTAAAAACTGTCCCAATTGCCAGTTTTTGATGGGCACTGTGATTAAATTTACAATTGCTTTTCAATAGTAGTATTCAGTGCACGATTTATGAGCAATAAAATCTGAGAGGCTAAAATAGGAGCTGATAAACTAATTTACGTCTGCTGTGAATTTCAGAACATGTTTCTACAGGTCTGCATGATTTTCTTGAAAAAGAATGTCCTCTGTATAAGAAAATATCCTATTATCTTAATAACTGCTGAGAAAAATGTCTATATTGATTTATGAGTTTTAGGGTTGGTCTAAATTTACAGGGTTAGCAGGTTTTTGCAATAAGACATTTTGTTTGCAGAAGATATTGTTACATACATAATTGCAGCCTTTGCGATTTCCTAACTTTGACCATTCTTGGAACTCTTCTCCATTCTAGTTAACTAAGAAGAAGTTAACTAAAGTAGAGGATTTACATTGCAGAAACCCCTCCCCCCTTATCACCCAGAAAAAACACTACAACTTCCCACAGGTCTAAGGTGCACCTGGGCCTGTCTCAATAATCACTATATCGAGTTGTCGTTGAGATGGAATGATCATTTTTGAGGGTCAATATTTACAGCGGTGCTTTTTCTTAGTACTAGTTTTGTTACTTTTTCTGTTGTACGATTAGATTTGAGCTGCAGAGTATTGAATCAATGGCTTCTGTGACAGATTATAGATACAAACTAAGTACTAAAGTGTTTTATTCTGCTATTTATGGTTGAAAAAAACAAAACTGCAATAAATATTGTAGTTTTTTTGAGTAGAATTCCACTTTAGGGGTGTTGTGTCAGTGCCGTAAATTACTTTCAATATTATCGTTTATCTTTTTTTTTCCTTAAAGGGCCATATTATGTAATTTTCTGGTCTATGTTCTGTTGTTTTGACGAGGTAACAACATGGCTTAAAGCTCACGAGAGTTCATGTAATATAGGACCTTTAAGCAATATATCATACTTCAGAGTTTATCGTGACAGGTCTAAGACGAACCCATGGATGACTGAATGTTTTACCCTTTATGCCCTTGTCAGATCGTGTCCCCGGCAGCACTCTTTCTCGCGGCTAAAGTCGAAGAGCAGCCGCGTAAACTGGAGCATGTCATCAAAGTGGCTCACGCGTGTTTGAATCCCCAGGACCCGTCTCCAGATGTACGCAGCGACGTAAGTGCTTCAAACCGCCCCTGTTTACGTTCACAATCTGTGCAACCCAGTGATCTCAGAAAATGGGTGTGTAGCAATGCGACTGTACTTAACTAATCTTGAGACAACACTTGAGGTTCGTGTAAGGGCCCAATATATTGTCTCATGAACATAGACCTCCATATGTTTTACACGTCAATATAATCATCATTATTGTGGTTAATGACCGTGCAATACCGCAATAGATCCAATATCAGTGTTTCCCATTAATGTTAGAGACTATGGTGGCCCGTCTAAAGTCTAAAATTCTCCCCCAGAGTCTAAAAACAATCTGGACTCTGTATTAACATAAAAAAATAGACGTTTGTTTCTCATTTTATCAACTTTTAAGAGACGCAACTGGTCAAAAATGAAATAAAGGCAAGTGACATTTCCACTCCACAAATCGAATAAGACGAAAATATTCAAATAAAACTATATTTATACCACCTCTTCTTTACAAATCTATGGGAAACACTGCAGTATTGTTACATGCCTATTACAAAAGCTGGGTTATAGCAGAGGTTCTTGTAATAAAGTAACAATAAGGGCAAGAGCAAATGTAACTTGACGTCACAACCCTCACAATAACCCTGTACTTTCATTTTATTAACAGGGTGGAAATTACTGTAAATATTTCTCAAATTGGTCGATAGTAAATGTGGCAGAGTTGCGTTTGCTGTTTGCTCTGCCGCTGGACTGAGGCGCGCAGTCAGTAATGTGCCTGTCCTCTGACCTTTGACCTCAGGCCTACCTGCAGCAAGCCCAAGACCTGGTCATTCTTGAGAGCATAATTCTGCAGACCCTGGGTAAGTATGGGAGAGACGCACAGGGTCGGTTTTCCCCAGGCTCCTGCTTTATGACGGTATCCCAATCCATAGAAACTTATTGAACACAGATTAAATTTGCACTGCGTAACTTTTCCGGTGGAGGGTGCGCCACTTTCTTGTCACCATGGAGATGTTAATGCTTTGCCTGGATTGTTCCACATATGGTATTAAACACATCTATATTGCATTTATTCAACTTTTTAAAAGCTCTGTAATTGCAAAAAGGGTTAGTTAGAAGTCCAATTGTTGGGTTAAACTACAAATTTTACTAAAACACGTGTTTTTTCTTGTGTAAATTTTGCCAAACTTTTGAATACGATTCTCTCATTGTGATGTGGAACTCCTGTAATTCCTGTAATTTTCAACATATTTTTCAACTTTTCTTCACAAACTGCTTCTTGATGGGCGTAAAACTATAATTTATACAGATTTTCCTCCAAAATAAGGCAGAATTTCAGACTAAAAACCTGTCTCACGCTTTTCCCCGTTGTGAAATTAGTCGTCTGTTTTTGATGCATCTCTGTGTTTTTGAGTTAAATCTGTCAGCAGCAGTTGGACGTATCTCCAGATTTTCCGCCAGGCTCGGTCAGGACTGCTTACCCAAGTTAAATACCATAATGCGGAACCTTCTAAGCAAAGCATTCAATAACGTCTCCATGGACACAAGCCAGCGGCGGACCCACCCACCTTGCCAGTTTGCTGTACAGTCTAAATACAGCTGTTCTGACGTGTTTCCAATCCAATTTTTGTCACTTTTTACGCTATTTTCAGAAGTTTCTAAGTGGGATTTACTAAGGCTAATGTTAAAGTCATAATAACTGAATTTTCTGGTTTACAGGGCTATCTAAACTTTTTGGTGCAGAGAAAGAGATGTGTTGACTTGATTAAAAAACACGTGTATATAGTTAATCTGTTCATTTTTTTCTCTCCTTTTCACAGCTTTTGAGATCACCATCGACCACCCACACACCCATGTCGTGAAGTGCACTCAGCTCGTGCGAGGTAGGTTTCAGTCGGCATTAGCGTGTGTAGTTTCGATCATTTGAATATGACGTAACTCTCTATTCTCTCGGTTTTGTTTTCTTTCTGCAGCGAGCAAAGACCTTGCCCAGACCTCGTATTTTATGGCAACAAACAGGTATCACCAATTAATGTGAGCTGAACTGAACTGTGTGTGGATAAACTAACTCATGCATTTTTATATTAACAACTATCAATTTAACTATGATTAACACTGCAGTAGTGTTATTGTGTTGTAGTATTTTTTAAATAGTTAGTTTAGTCTTTATTTGAAGGGACGATGTACAGAGACATTATGCTCATAAAACAAATGATCTGCACCAGATTATAGCTAAACGGCTAGTTTCCATCTGCAGTCCCTGACAAACAATAAAAAATACACAGTGGAAGTTACATAGTCAATAATATAAAACAATTTAAAACAATATCTCCTTGATTTGTGAATGCATGCATTTCATAGTAAAGTGGTAGTAGTAGTGGTAAAAAATGTTTAGTGATTTCCGATGGGGAATCTATGGGGGAGACACAGATGGGTTAATGTAGTTTTGACTGACAAGCAGTTCACATTTTAAAACTATCATGATAAATACAGTTTCCCTTTGTTTATTTAAAAGTGCACTGTGTAACTTTTCTCGTGGGGGTCCTCCACCTGCTTGTCATGGGGATGTTATTACTAAGACTTCAAGTATATGCTACACATTTCCTTATGTCTTGCGTCAAAGAAAGAAAGTTAAGTAAAGGGTGGATACATTGAGGATTTAAATATAAAATGATTTAACGTTTTTCTTTGCCACATAAGTCCATATATCTTACTTCATATATTTGATGTATGCTGCATGTTATATTATACGATGTAGAAAGTAGTAAAAATAAAGAAAAAAATATAATATAAGAGGGTGAGTGGTAGTGTATATCATGTATTTATGCAGTTATAGTTTTTTATTGCTCAGAAATACCCAGAAAAACCTGCATTCTTACTGTGAGCGGGCTCGCCTCTGCAGATCTGACCAGTTATTTGACCCGACCATGAGCGTGTCTCCAGTAGATTATTGTAGAAGTTTAATGCCATATGTTCCAGGCAAAGGAATAAAATGTCCATGGAGATAAGCAAGTGCCAGATACTCCACCAAGAAAAGGTGCAATAGATACTCCAAGTTTAAAGGTTCACTGTGCAACTGTTCTTGGTGAAGACATTGAACTTTGTGCCAGCTTTTTGTGGATAGGCTCATTAATTACAGAGATATTAACCATGAACCAGGTCAACAAATCTGCAAACTGACACTTACACAGCAAATCCCACCATAGAAAACTGACCTGTCTCCATTTCAGTTTAAACTATAAACTTTTTACAACATAATACTGTGATTTCAAAAATACCATGTCACATATTGTAGTATTATTTAACAAACCTTCTCTGTGTTCTCGTCTTCTCCTCAGCCTCCACCTGACGACGTTCTGTCTGCAGTACAGCCCCCCGGTGGTGGCTTGCGTGTGCATACATCTGGCTTGTAAATGGTCAAACTGGGAGATCCCCGTGTCCACCGACGGGAAGCACTGGTGGGAATATGTTGATCAAACAGTGACTCTGGAGCTGCTGGATGGTGAGTCTTCATCTACCCTCGTTTTACTGCATTTTTAGCATTATGTAAAAGACAATTTGTACTAATAATATAATGATTAAACCAAATACTTCTCTATAATATTTGTACTAACAAGTTTAAAGCTTTAAATCAGATCTATTCTGCAAACCTTTCAGAGCTTTTGACCATGTTTAGCTATTTCTCCTTCTCATTTACCCTCTCGAAGTTGTTTTTGCCGTGAATTGGGCATTTTTGAGCCATCTTTTAATTGCGTATTTTGCTGATCAACTCTCGTTTTCGCTGCCACCGGTGCACGCCCACTGTAAGTCGTTTTAGATGACTATTGCGATTTAAAATGTGCAAATTACAACATCCACGGGTGTCAGATTATAACTATACAGCACACACAAGCACAATAGGTCTTAGGATATTTATGGGATTGTTTAAGCAGGTTTGGAAGTTTTTCTCAAACACTTTTCTGCCAACCACTGAAAATGCTGACCTCAAATTTTAAAATGTAAACCCAGACGACTGGTGATGAAATCGTTGCTATAGAGGTTAAGCTGTATTTTAAAATGGCCAAAAGTCCTCGAAATGTCACTTATAAAGCAATAAATGAAACTCATGAATACCAAATACTTGTCTAATTAGCTTGAACGTATTGCATTGTTGTCTGTGTGGTAAAATCTAAAAAATACATAGAAATCAGACCACAAAAAAAACAAAGCACTACATCTGTAAGGAAAGTTAAAGTGTTTATTTCATCTTGGCTATAAAAAGATGCATTATGCTTGTGTCTGCTATGTGGTTATAGTTATGTTAGACATTTTAAATTGCAATATTTATCTAAAATCTGCAGCAACAAAGAGACAAAACTGCAGTGCCCAAAGAGCCGTGGAGTTGTCGGCGCCTCCTGTGGATAGCTGCACATCACACTTGAGAGTAGTGGATTTTTTCTTTTTCATTTGTACTAATATGACTAAGCGACACTGCTGAATCCTATGCGTGTCATTGATTAAGAAAATGAAATTAAAGAACATGCAAACGTCACTCCAAAAACAATTTCAAGAGGATAAATGAGACGAGGAAATTATTAAAACCTCTGGAAATTTGGCAGAATAGGTCTGCTTTAAGGATAAAAACATATGCTCCAATGTGTTCCGGCCGACACCGCCTTCATCTTTCCCAGAAAACTACTGCAGTATTTTTAGTTTAAAAAGAACCCCCTCTCCAAAGAGCGCCTGCTTACAAATTTGATCTATACATGTATCGACGCAGCTTTCACTCATATTCTTTTTACCCGTCTTATTAGTTTTTGTTCATCTTTTCAGAGCTAACTCACGAGTTCCTTCAGATCTTGGAAAAGACGCCCAGCCGTCTAAAGCGAATCCGCAACTGGAAGGTAAGGTTTTCTAAATCTTTTAAACCATTTTCAGTACATTTACATTTTTCTAACACTGTTTTCTTTGTCAACGTATCCTAGGCTGGAGGACAGGCACCCAAAATCAAACCCAAAGTGCAGGAGGAAGGCGACCAGAGGGACACCATGATGAGTATGATTTCTATGGCTTCTTCAGAGAGCACTGTGGCTGGGCTCATGAGCCTGTCCGCTCCTCCCTCTTCGGATAAAGAAAGGAGCACTCCGGGAAGTGCCCAAAACTGGAGCGGAAAACCACAGGGAGCGGCAGACCAACCGGCTCCCAACAGCGAAGTCCACACTCCTGCCAAAGTCTCCTTAAGCGAATACCGAGCCAAGAACGCCGACGTTTTGGCCGCCCAGAAGCGAAAACTAGAAAACATGGAGGCTAGCGTGAAACGGGACTATGCAAACGCAGCCCAAGCTCTGATAGGACAGCAACACAAAAAGGACAAATCTCACCACCACCAGCAGACCTCCGCAGCTCATTCTAGCTCCTCGGATAACCCTTCTCCAATTATTCTAAAAATCCCACTTGAGAAGGAGAGGCACAGCTCCTTAAAAATGCGCTTTCCTCTTGCTTCCAGTGGTGGCGGAGGTGGGGGGAGTAGTAGTAGTAGCAGCAGTCACAGTACAAATAGTCGTGGGCAAGATCAAGATATTAAAATGAAAATCCGTGTGCCTGAAAAGCAGAGAGGAAGCTCCGGGGAGGAGGGGAAGAGCAGAGACAAACACAGAGATAGGTCCAACCATCATCACCACTCCCACCACTATTCGCACCATCATTCGTCTTCTAGCAGTGCCTCAATGTCCTCCTCGTCCCATAAACATTCGTCCAGTTCGAGTAGCGCAACAGGAAGTAAAAAATCCGCCAATGACTCTTCTCGTTTGAGTTCGTCTTCAGCGTCGAGAAAACGACCGCACTCTCCAAGACCCCGCGGCCACTTCGGCATCGTCCTCATCACACGCCAAAATGAGCAAATCTGCGAATAACCCCTACAAACTTCCCTCAATGTCTTCCTCGGCAGGCCAAGGCGCTGACATGCTGCCCGCAATAGGACTCCCGCACGCGCCCGGAAGTTTCGGGAAAGGCGACAAAACAGACACGAACGGACACGGGGGGGCAGCGGGAGGCCAGTCCAACGAATTTCAAGACACTTTTGATATGCTGAATTCGTTGCTAAGCGCGCAGGGGGTCCAACCATCGCAGCCGGCCATGTTCGATTACAGGCAACAGTTCGGGGAGTACAGATTCGGCGCCGGATCGAGAGGAGGAAACCAACGCCCGCCTCCACTCCCCTCAGAGCCCCCTCCTCCTCTGCCCCCTCTGCCCAAATGAGCGATGTTAAGGTAGAAATACGGCTGCACGATATAGGAAAATGTGGTGATATGGCTGTTAAGAACGGCGATATTGATATCATTTCGATATTTTAAATACTTTTTAACTCAGTAATTTCAGTTATAATGAAACCAAACTACCGTACATGCTTTAATTTACATTGAAACACGATTGACTCCAGGCTCATTTTGGATTTAAGGAAAATCATTCATAAATTTGCTTCATTTAAGTCATATTATCAGATGGAAAACCTTGGTGTCAGTGCTGTGTATTGAGTATATTACGATATCAATTATTGCCGCAGTCAGTATCACGATACCGATACTTTTTCGATATATCGTGCAGCCTTTGTTTAAAGCATCCGTCATGTTACAGTATTGTTGTAAATTTTAGTTTTTAGAATTTGAAAACTTCTTTTGGGTCTTCAGCGTGACAGCGATGAATTGTACAGGGGCTTTAGTTTGTGATTACTGTTAATCTAATGGGCCTGAAATATGAGGAAAAAAGTGTAAATAATTTTATTCTTCAGTGAAATGGAATGTGACGGAGGCCGGGATTTTCAGTTTCAGAAGATTTGTCCAAAAAAAGGAGAAATGGATTTACGCCTGTCGAATATTCTTACGATTGTCTTTTTATAATGTTTTTATAGTATATTATTTATTGAATGTTTTTAAGAGGATCTTGTCCCCATCGTTCTGCCCGCTCGGGAAGGAGGGACGTGACAGTTAAACTGTGCATGCTCCACGGCCATCTTTTATATTTTTGGTCCTTTCTCCAAAAACTTTAATCTTTGGGAAAAAAAACAAAAAAACAAACTGGTTTTATTTCTTGCCATTTAGCAGATGTGTATAAATATTTTAAAGTGCAAAACATTTTGTTAAAACTTGCAAAAAAAATATGTAAATTAAGAAAGTTTGTACTTTTTAATTTTTAGTTTTGATGTTGCAGTCATTGTTTTAAATGGTTGTAAAATAGAATTTCTCTAATGTGTTATTCACACTAATGAAAAAAGGTTAATAGAAATCTCACATATCTGCAGGTTTATGAAGACGATGGCCTTTGTGAAAGAGTTGTAGCATGGTTCATATCCATGAGACATTTATGGTCGAGATTTTAAATGTGTATTATGCTCCGTACAATGCTACCATGTATTTTAAATCCATAGGACTCTGAATAATCAGAGAGTTAACGTCTAAAATGTAAACTCTTTTTGTAAAAGTGCACATCTGTGTACGCAGGTGTGGTGTTATTATAAATGCATTAAGCATTATTCAAAGCAAACGTGTTCAGTTTAATATTGTTCATTCACCCTCATGTGTTTAGACATATTCAGAGTCTTTGCTTCATTTGGCCCTAAATGTGCATTGTACCTATGTGGTTTTGGCAATACATTTTCCATGGTTGTAATAGTGTTGAACTTTTCACAATGTTTTTTTGTTTTTTTTCATTTTTGTCACGTTTTTCCTCAGTAAATGAACTTTATGCTAAGAATTCAACTCAGGCAGTGGATTTAAAATGTAATTATTCAGAGCTGGGTTATACTTTAACAGGATGTGCACTAAGGAAAGTTTGTTTGTAATCATTTATTTCAACCCGTCACATTATGTTCATTAATTAAAATAACATTTCAGTCTAAATGCTTATGCGAGAAAATGACACTCATGCAACTGAACAATGCAACAGTCATGGCTCCATTTCTGTCAAATGTCCTTCATTCACGTCTTGTTCAAAAGTTGTTGACACTCAGGTCTGGAAATAACTTGTTTTCCCTTCAGTCAAAATGTCTGTGAATACGGTTCTTTTTGATATAATGTGGTTGCTTTATTCCCAATCAAAGTCAATAAATATTTTATGGAACACCGACTTTGTTTTTGTTATTTGAAAGCACTAAAATACAGTTACATGTACAGTATTTACTTTGTTCCGCCCCTCGTGGTGTTGTAGTTTGGTGATTGATTGACCGTTATCCAATGAAATGTGTTCAAACGGACGCTCAGCCAATGAAAACACAGAATAGGGGGAGCGCCCTTTTACACCAACCAATCACAGCCCTCGGGAGGCGGGCGCTATGTGCTGCAAAGGCTGTGGCCGTTTCTCGCCGTTAAAGCCGTTGTGTGTTCTTCCCGTGAGCAGCTGTGAGCGAACAGCGGCGAAAATCAGGGTAAGCGCTGCACTAAACTACGCTATTCCGTCTCACTTTGTAGTTCGAAAACATTAAACATATATTACAGAACGCTTGCGCTATGTAATCACCCAAAGCGGCTGCTGCTGGTTGTGAAAGGTGTTTGTCTGCTAAAGGCTACAGTTAGCATCTGCTAATCCAAGATGGCGGCCGCAGTGACGCAGCTCAGAGGCGGGATGAGCCACAGGGCGCTGCTTTGAGAGCTCAGGACAACAGGAAAACTGTCATCACTTATCCACAAACTAACCCGCGTAAAGTCTAAGACTTTTACAATTAGACCACAAAAGTCTGAAATTGTTCTACATCCAGACGCAGAGGTGCGTCCTGTGTTTCCAGTCTGTTGTGACATGTTTAACTGCCATTAACGGCGTGACAGTAAATGAAGATAAAGTAAAGACCGAGTGTCAGTCCCGCCTGAGCTCCAGGTCTCACACATGTAAACGTGAGTATTTATGGTCTTGTGCAGGTTTACAATGAACCGGATCAGGATCCACGTGCTGCCCTCCAGCCGGGGCAGGGTGCCGCAGCCCCCCCGCCTCCAGGAGCAGATGACCTGCGCCTACGTCCTTCGGCCGTGCCCCCAGCCCAGACTGGAGGGGCAGGAGTTCTGCATCAAACACATTCTGGAGGACAAGAGTGCACCGTTTAAACAGTGCAGTTATGTGTCCTCCAAGAACGGCAAGCGCTGTCCCAACGCAGCCCCAAAGATGGAGAGGAAGGATGGGTAAGCACCATGTCCTGTGCAGGTGTCATAACACATTTTAGTGCAATATATTGCTGAAGAAAATATAGTTGACTATTTATAGTACATATTATAATAAAACAATTTCATGTCACTGACACAATAACCCTAAAGCAGGATTATCCTCAAGAATGTCTCTAAAGGTGAATTATTGTTAGAAAATGTTTTTATAAACATTCTAAATAAATGGTCAAATGAAACCGTGCTTAGTTGGTGTCTGTGAGTCATACAAGTGATTTATTTAAAATTCTACAGAAAAATGACAAAAAGTTACCCTAGTACAGAGTAAACATACCACGATAAATATTGACTCCCCAAAATGTTTGTGTGTTTTGTTATGTGAACAATAAGTTAACGTAGTAATTACGAGACAGGTCTAGTCCTGTGTTCAAAGAAGAATATGACTCGCATTGCACTGAATAATCCTGTAATAATCACTGTTTGTCTACAGTGTGGCCTTCTGCGCTGAGCATGCACGGAGGAACGCTCTGGCGCTCAGGGCTCAGATGAAGAAGGCGTGTTCAGGGCCATCTGCCGAAGCTCTTCTGTCTCAGCTCAGCGGGTACCACCGCACAGACGCCCACAGCCTCGACGGGCGTTCTGAGGCCAGCCGGATCTTAGGTCTGTCGCAGACTCATGTTTTGTTGTGTTTGAAGATTTACCTCTTAATTTTTATAGTCTCTGTGACAATTCCCTGTGTCCTGTAGAAGAGGACAGTCTGAGTGAAGAGGAGCAGAATCCTCTGGGACTGGACCAGACCTGGAGAGGGGAACCGGACAGTGAAGCCGAGAGCAACGACAGCGAACATGAAGACCCTCTTAAGTAAGACATCTCCTGTGTATTTAACTCAGCCTTGTTCTACAGACATGAGTCTTATGTGTATATACCCTGCCCTCCTCTGCACCATTCGTGGACAAGTCCTGTGCAGTCGTGCTGTTCTTTTGCACTGACTCAAGTTTTATTGCTCAAGATGGATATAATATAGCCACATGAGTCACTTATTTTTTGCCCTAAAGCCTCTGGGAGCAGCTTGGAGAGGGTTGCTGCAGTTAGCACGTCTAGGTTGAGACCCGCATACTCGTGTTTTGTGTTTTCACTTAAGTTTTTTCTTCTGTTTTCAGACACGCCGGAGTGTACACGGCCGAGGAGGTGGCTCTCATCACTCGGGACAAACTGATCCGGCTTCAGTCTCTTTACATCGATCAGTTCAAACGTCTCCAGCACCTGCTCAAAGAAAAGAAACGGCGCTACCTGCACCAACGGAAAGTGGAGCATGAGACGCTCGGTGAGTACAGGAGGAGTACAGCTGTTTGCTCTTTGTGCTGAAATGGATCCGTAATGATCACCCCTGAACTGGAAGTACCTCTGACTTTTTCTTCATGGTAACAGCCACTAGCTGCATGGGACATGGTTAGAGATTCACTGATGTTTTGTTTTATTTTATTTTATTTAAAAAAACAAAACAAATCCAGAGCAGTCACTCGCCAGGGAGCACAGCCAATAATTTTATATCTGCATGTTGCTTCCTCCAGCCACCTGCAATTTTTGTGTAGCCCAAAACTACAACAGCAGTCGCCTCGCAGAGCTTGACAAAACGATAAGATGCGCAGATTCACTCACACACCACATTCATATCAGCAAAGGCACTTTATTCACGTTGCCAAAGACACAACGTCAGTTTCCTGTAGAGCCACTGCTTCTTGGGTTTTGAGGCTGATTTTGATCAATTCACACACAGACCATATAAACTGGCAATGTTTTTACAGAGCGCACCCAGCTTTCTTTAATCTTGGGCTAAACCAGGTCTAAAAGTGGACTATATTATTCCCACTGTAGTTCTAAACAAGAAATTATCCAGAGGAGGACAAAAAAGTGTTTAAAAATGAACTCTAAATAAACTGAAGAGGTGTCCGAGCACTACCTGAAGAAGCCTGTGTACCACCAGTAGTACATAACAGTTTAAGAAACACTGCTCTATATAAACTGACTCTATTTGTCCCCGTTTGCTGTGACAGGGAGCAGTCTGCTGACCGGGCCTGAGGGTCTGTCCCTGAAGGAGCGCGAGAACCTGAAGAAACTCAAAGCTCTGCGTCGCTACCGCCGACGGTACGGCACCGAGGCCCTGCTCCACCGACAGCTGAGGGAGAGGAGACAGGCGCTCACAGACGGAGCTCCTCAGGTACAGATGTTCTGTTTAGTGTAGTCACGTTGCTGTTATGATTATACAGTGTTCAGGTAGAGCTGCAAGTCGTGATCGAATGAAACAGAATTTGAATGAACACAATCCACAAATCACAAAGGCTGCAAATTTTGCCAAAATTTTCTTGACAAATGACAAAATGTCCTGTCTTATTCTGCATAAAAACAGCTTCTTGCCTTTTAGAAGGTTGTTAGTTCATATTTTTTTCTTTTGTAAATTGTACTGGACATGTTTTAAAATATGAACTTTGAACAGAATCCTATTTATTAAAACATAAATTGCATCTAATCCCAGATCATCCATCCCCGATTCTTAAACTTCATTTAAAAAAAAAACACTAAAGTGATTCGCAAAATGACAAAAAGAACTTGGTAATAAAACAGTAATATAATAGTTGAGACAATGTGTAGAATAAACTCATTTTCATCAGAGGTTTTTTTCCCCACAATATTGATCCAACCACAGAAGCTGCTGATTCACAATGGTTATTTAATCTGGGAAGTTGTACAGTCTACATCGGACATCAGGGGGATTCCTCACACTGACGGATCACATTATAACTTGTGCATTTGTGCTTCTCTCTCTCTTCAGCCTTATGTTCGAAACGTGACTGAAAAGTGCGTCGCGTTCGTAGACGGGGGGCGCTGTTCTAACCCCTGTCTCCCCATGACTCGACACTGTCTCACCCGTATCCTTTTGATTTAAATAACAAAGAGTTTCATTTAAAAGTGTCATTTTGTAGAGACGAGGTAGAGGTGGGTAGTATTTTAAGTGAATACTCATCTTATTGGGAGGACACAAAACTTTTATGATGTGTATTGTTTTGGTTCTTTCTCTGTGAGTCAAGAAACTGGAGTTACCTTAAAATGATGTCTTCAGAGCGCCTCGCCTTGGAGAGGAAAATAAGTTACAAATTTTTACCTCGCCTTCAGACTCTCCCTTTTGTATTTATCATCACAATTTTCAATTTTGCTTAAATACTAATGGCAACTGATATTAATTTGGTGCAAACTTTTATTAAGTGCAATTTAAAGGTCCTATATTAGACAAAATTGACTCTTGTGAGCTTTAGGCCATGTTTATAATGCTGTTGCCTCCTCAAAAACACATTTGGTGTTTTGTTTCATTCATGCATCTTAACCTTTATTATTAGTCTGTAACATCTTCAAAGCTCAAAATGCTCTTTTCCACCTTTATGTCATGAAGCGATAGTTTTCAAGTTAATAGGCCACATTTACCTCTAGTTCTGTAGAGATAGCAATTTCAAGACTGAAATTATCCAAATGATGCTAGTGAAGGTGTATGAAGTTTAAAAACACCGTAGAGCACTTCTTGTATTACCACAGGATGACATCACAAGGTGGAACAGAGTGAAGGGTTTTTGTGTGTTAAACATGTGAATGAAACAAAACACAACTCCAGGTCTGTTTGTGCTGAGGAAACAACATTAGAGATCAGAGATCGGCGTAATATGGGCCCTTTAACACTTACAATATATATTAGAATTGTTCAGTTTGTTTCTCCAAAGTTTTGCATCTGCTTCAAACATGTTTTTACTGACGGAGGCTCTAGAAATCCATTAAAAAGTGACTGACTTAAAAATGACTGAGTCTCGATTTACCTCAGTACCTACGTAGCTTAGGGTGGTGGACCGATTCTTTTCAATACTATTTCATCATTTTTTTCCCTCCATCCCCTTCATCTCTCCATCCTTCCTCTCCTGCATTTTCATAAACTTGGCCCCAATCAAGACCAGTCGTTTGGAGTAGCCGCTGGTTCCACGGGGCCCACAGTGACTCCTTCCTGTGGTCTGTTGGTTTCTCCCAGAGTCTCAAAGGGGCTAATCAATTCAGTTGGAAGGCACAGGCATCCTTCCTATACCTGCTTCTTATTCCCCCTTTTCTACTGTTCTGTACCAAACTTCATTTACCCTGGATTCATTCTGACTTGAGCTTGTTTTGGTCCCGTCTAGTTGTCTTTACATTTTATTTTTGGCAGTTAGAATAAGTTTTAGATTACAAATTATAGGTCAAAAACCCTCAAAACCATCCATGGGTCTCAGAATGATGGAAAGTTAGGGCTGTTGCTTTGGCGATTAATAGTTCAAAACAAAATATTACATCTTTCAAATGTTCAATAGTCCTCAAAATGGCACCAGGGAGCTGTACATGAATGAATTAAGAATGAATTGAGTATCCCTATTGATACTTTGCAGTGACATGTGGGGGAGGTGCTGTACATATATTTATGGTGGAATGATCACCAGTTACCATCGTTACACAGTGCGGTGCCTTCAGTTAGCATCCCACACCCATGACATCAATGATCCAACTAATGTGTGACCCCCGGAGCACTGACGAGACCACAAACCCACAGGAGAAAAGGATTGATACAGAAAAGTACGAGTAAAATGTGTTTGTGTCCAGCTGACTCACTCCATGTCTGCTCCTTTGGGCCCCTAAATGGTTTCTTCAATTATACATTTTTTCTTTTTTTTTTTTTCAACTAATGGGTCCGTAGTGTCATTACGTCTCTGTCCTTGGTCCTTATCCCGAGCGCAGACATCCATCAGGACAGCAGCCAGGTTTTGTTCAGACTGTGCCCTGGTTTAAAGGACTTACCCTGCGACCGCACCGTCCACATGGGGCAGTCTGAGGAGCCACGCTGCCCCCTCCACCTGCCCCTGCCCCCTCCTCTGTACCAGCCCGACGCACAACCGCCCCCCGCAACCGACCCGCCCTCCACCCGAGACCTGTACCTGAGCGCCGCGGAGCTACAGCCCACAGAGAGCCTGCCTCTGGAGTTCAGTGATGTAAGTGCCACCAGGTCTATAACAGGACTGTTCCAGGGCTAATCTAGGGCTAAACCAGGTCTAAAAGTGGACTACATCTTTTCCTCTGTAGTTCTAGACATGAAATTATACAAATGAGATCAAATTAGCTCTAAATTAGAAGATTTAAACAAAAAGTTATTATGACTAAAAGATGTTTTTGTCAAATTAGTAAAAACTGAACATGAATGAAAGGGACGAGTAGAGCCCATTTTCACTTCTGAATCTTAGAGCTCCAAACCAAACCATGAACAAAGTCACATCCGACACATCTGCACACGTCCATGAATCAGTTTATCAGAGTTAACCGGAAAACATATTTTTGTTTTGACTAAAACTCATTGCTTTAGTTTTGTGGCTTCAAACTAATTATTTGAGTAAAATAAAATAATCATAAAAATAATTTTAGGCAAAAGACAAAAAAATGTAAAAGTCTAATTTTTTAAACAACTTGGTTTAGTCATTTTCTTTTTACACAAATTATTACAAAAGCTGGAATTTTCTAAGCGCCAGTTTTTATTGTTTTAAAAGCCACCAAACCCACTAGAGGGCGACAGATGGTAGGAAGAGGAGGGATCTAACACACAGGGATATAAGAGTATGGAAGGGCATCTGACACATTATCCTCTCGTTTCCCCACAGGACCTGGACGTAGAGGGAGACGGGATGCAGTGTCCCCCCTCCCCTCTGCAGTTCGACACGGCTCTGGCTCTGGAGGACCAGACGATCAGAGCCATCGCCGAGGCTCCTATGGACATCCTCACAGGAGAGACTCCCGACGAGCTGGAAGGGTCCGGTCTCAGCGAGAGGGACGTGGACTCTATCATCGACGACCAGGTACAGAGTCTGTGGTGTCTGCTCCACCGTGAGAACGACTCAGGGTCACAGAGTCAACGATGGGACGGGAATGAGTCAAGGGCCTGGTTAAATTGGTCATAAACTAAAATACAGGGAGCTCATAAGTTATCAAACATTATAAACTAGGACATAAAAAGAAGCACTTATGTGTGTCTGTGTTTAGACTTGGACAAAATGGGACTAAACCATTTCTAAACTTGGCGAAAAGAACTAGGGTAGTAATTGAAACCAAAAACCAAAAGAGACCAGTGTTTGAGACTTCAGATAATTAAAGGTCCTACATTACACAGAACTGACTCCTGTGAGCTTTAATCTAATCACAAACAGACCTGGAGTTGTTTAGTTTCATTCACACATGTTTGAATAATTTTTTTTTTTTTTTTTTTTTATTAGTAGTCTGTCCACGTCTCCAGAGCTCAAAATGCTCTGTTCCACCTTGTGATGTCATGAAGTGGTAGTTTAAGTTAACAGCTCCTTCTACCTTTCAAGTCCAAGGCTGATTTATCCAAATGATTCTAGTAAAGGTGTGTGGAGTTTTAAAACACAGTGAAGCACTTCCTGTATTACCACATGATGACATCACAAGGTGGAGTGTTTGTGATGAGGAAACATAATAACATAGATCAGAAATTAACGTAATATTGGCCCTTTTAAGCTTCTGTCCTGATTAACCAAAGCTGTATTTGGCATTTAAAGGTAAGGAGCGTTTAAGCTTTTCTTCTTCTCTTGTTTTCATTGTGCAGGTGGTGTCGGAGGTGATCAGAGCCGAGGAGGAGGCCACAGATAACTCTCTGCAAGATCTGGACAGCTCCACTTTAGAAGCACCAAGATGAACCGTCCCACTACAAAAACCTGACGCACATTTACACTAAACTCTGTGAATCTACAGACTTCTCTACAGACTGCTCCGCCATTTTTATTCACGTCAAAGGGAATTTTACTTCAGAACATGGAGTAATGCAACAGTGATGGTTTCATTCAAGTTACATTGTCTGTTTAAAATGTAAAATACTTGAATGGTCCAACGTGCTGTTTGGTTCATTAAAAACGACATTCCTTCAAAAACTAAAGCCGTTTCTTTGTGTGTTTGCTTATTCCATGGTTTTTGAATTTTGGGTGAACTTTTGTACATCTTAAAACCATCCAAGTATTTAAAGTTAAGCGTTATGTTTTGATTTGAATATGGTTCATGTTTTTTTACCTGGTTTATGGTTAATATCTCTGTAATTACTGCACCAGTCCACATGAAACTCAAACTGGCACAAAGTTCTACATCTCCTGTCAGCCCAAATGTGACTTTTACTACAGGAGGCAAAAATGGGATGGTAAATGGATTTGGAAAGACGAAAGGTGACATTAAAGCCTCTTTGGTTCTGGTTGACATGGTTACACAACTCATCAGTTATAAAAAGATCAATGCGGTTTTTATTTTTTTGCATATTTCCTTAGAATATTATGCCTCATAGAACATCATTGTCCGCCGCCCTCAACCGGAAACTTAAACAAACCAGCTATTTATAAGCATTTGTGAACTTCTCTTACAAAATCTTACAGTTTAAAGACACGCCATGTAACCTTTCTTGTGCTTGTGTCCATGGCGATGCCTAAAATTCCACAGTAAGGTGGAATTTTAGGCATCAAGGTTTTTTTTTTTATAGTTTAAAATATAAAACAACTGATGTGTAACTTGGCCTTGTGGCGTCACCTGCCTGTTTCCATGGATACAGCCATGTTCCACAGTATTGCATTAAACTTTTGCAACTTAAACAAGCAGGTGGCAGTTACCAAAAAAAAAGCACAGGCATGTTATTTGTATTTTTATTGTAACTTGTGAAAAAAAACTAATTTTATTTGGCAGCTAAACAATTATTCTACCATTTTAAATAAAGCTAAAAAAAAAAATAAAAATCAACCATCAATTCCTAAATAAACCATCCCCTGCATACAAAATCCTAACACGTCCTCCAAAAAAAGGAAAAAAAAGAAAAAAAAATTTGGGGCGGGTAATGTAATTTCATACAATGACATCACTTTTCCTGGACCCACAGAGCGCACGGCGAGATACGGAGGGGCCGCTGCAGAGCCAGGAGCCACAGCACGGACACAAAACGCTCATTCACCGCCGGGAATGTACCGACACCGGAGCCTGGAGCTGCGTGAACCCGCCATGGCACCGCTGCGTCTTCGATCAAGCCTCTCCAAATGAGGTACGTGTGCGTAATTACCGTTTTTGTGCCATTTTTGTGCCATTTTGTGCGCTACGGAGCAGAGAAGCAGCACAGATTTTTTGGGGTAGGCTCGACCCATACGGACGTACCTCTCATTGTTAAACACCGTGAGCAAAACAGAGCTGCAGCATTACCTGAAAACCTGCACAGAAATGAAAATAAAAGGTTTTAGGATGGAGATTTGGATGCGTTTTTTTAACCAAGCGGTGTGCGTAAGGGCGTAACAGCGCTAGTGGTTACGTTTTAGCGCACACTTTGGATTGTATGGCCTCTTCCTCTGCTCGAATAAAGGACATTTGAGCACAGTTCCTCTTTTTTTAACACTGCTGTGGCCCGGCTGCGTTGTGCTGGCTGAAACATGCGCGTAATTTGAGGTTTAAATGCGTAAAAGTGCCTCGTTTGACCGCGTCCCTCGTGTTATTTCGTGGATGATCCTGCGTGTGGTCACTATTGTCGCCAGTCTCGTGTTTCTCTGAAGAGTAACTGACCAGTAATTATTGAATGAACGCGCAGAAATGGATAGAAATGCAAAATATTTAAGATTATTGACGCTGTTTAAGACCTTGCCCTCTGCGCATGGTCTAAAATGTCCAGGTTTAGACCTTGTTTAGTCCTAGTTTTGTTTTAGTTCAGACTTCATTCACTGTTTAAATCTGGTTCCAGCCTTAGTATGTAACTTTTTGGCCAAAACTGACTTGGATAAAAGCATATTTTGTCCTATTTTTTCCCATGATGGATGTTTTTATTACACTAAAAATATATAAACATGTGTCCTCACTGAGAGCAGGCTTGCATCTCCACAAACCTGATTCATATTTGGGCTGGAGGAAGGTCAGAAGGTCACATACTGTCACTTTAAGGATATTGAATCAGTGGAATAAGTCATAGGTCTGATCTGGTTCAGACCTGGTTTAGTCCTTTTGTCAAACCCTAGACCTGGTTTAGTCCTTTTGTCAAACCCTAGACCTGGTTTAGTCCTTTTGTCAAACCCTAGACCTGGTTTAGTCCTTTTGTCAAACCCTAGACCTGGTTTAGTCCTAGTTTTGTTGTATCTTACACTTTGTTAAGATCTGGTTAAGTCCTGGATCTGACCTGATTTAGGACTAGTTAGATCTGGTTTTGATCTGGTTCAGACCTGGTTTAGTCCTTTTGTCCATCCCACCCTAGTTTAATTTAGTCCAGACCTGGTTTAGTTCTAGCTGAAACCTGGTTTGGTCCAAGACGGTTTAGATCTGGTTCTGTTTTTAGTAACGAACATAATTCAGTTTGAGTAATCAGAATATTAATATATCACAATGCATTTATTTACTAGACCAAGACTAGACCAAGAGTAGACCAAGAGTAGACCTAGACTAGACCAGGACTAGACCAGGACTAGACCAAGACTAGACCAAGACTAGACCAAGACTAGACCAAGACTAGACCAAGACTAGACCAAGACTAGACCAAGACTAGACAAAGACTAGACAAAGACTAGAACAAGACTAGAACAAGACTAGAACAAGACTAGAACAAGACTAGAACAAGACTAGACCAAGACTAGACCAAGACTAGAACAAGACTAGAACAAGACTAGACCAAGACTAGACCAAGACTAGACCAGACTAGACCAAGAGTAGACCTAGACTAGACCACTAGACCAAGACTAGACCAAGACTAGACCAAGACTAGACCAAGACTAGACCAAGACTAGACCAAGACTAGACCAAGACTAGACCAAGACTAGACCAGGACTAGACCAGGACTAGACCAGGACTAGACCAGGACTAGACCAGGACTAGGCCAGGACTAGGCCAGGACTAGACCAGGACTAGGCCAGGACTAGGCCAGGACTAGGCCAGGACTAGGCCAGGATAAAACCAAGACGAGCCCTGAATCGGTCTAGAATCACAAACACTCTGCAGTTTTGAGGCGTGACTTGTCTTGTAACATCCTTCAGTGTATTCTTTAGATTTTAGTAAAGTAATTGTATTCTGTAGTACTCTGGTACATGTATTTCGTTACTTCTTCTCACTGTCGGCTTTTAACCCTGGTTTATTTTTAGTCCTTGTCCAGATCTGGTTTAAAGACGGTTTAGTTCCTCTTTAGTCCTGGTTTACGGCCGGTCTTAGTTCCAGAGTATTCTCTCATTCACAGTAAACATGTTAAAAGAAGAAGTCTGGACCTCTCAGACGAGTAGGACCAGAGAAACAAAAATCTGAGACGTCGACTAAACTACAGAGACCAACGATATCACGGTTTCATGTAGGAAAAGTAAACCACAGTTTCACTTTGATGTTTTGTTTTTATGCTCAAGATTTCCAAATTGTATCGTTCACGTCTTATACCAAAGTTTATGGTAGTCGTCCTAATGTCGGTTCAGCCAGCGCTGGTTTAGTCCTGGTTTAGTCCTGGTTCAGTCCTGGTTTAGTCCTGGTTTAGTCCTGGTTTGGTTTAGTCCTGGTTTAGTCCTGGTTTAGTCCTGTTTAGTCCTGGTTTCAGACCTGGTTCTGTTTAGTCCTGGTTTAATCCTGGTTTAGTCCTTGTTTAGTCTCGATTTAATCCTGGTTTAACTAAACATTTGTTTAGTCCTGGTCTAGTCCTGGTCCAGTCCTGGTTTAGTCCAGTTTAGATTTAATTTAGCCCTTGTTTAGTCCTGGTTTAGTCCTGGTTCTAGTTCTGGTCCAGTCCTGGTTTAGTCCTGGTTTAGACCTGTTTAGTCCTGGTTTAGATCTGGTTTAGTCCTGGTTTAGTCCTGCTTTCAGTCCTGGTTTTAGTCCTGGTTTAGTCTTGGTTTAGTCCTTTGGTTTAGTCCTGGTTTAGTCCTGGTTTAGTCCTGGTTTGGTTAGTCCTGGTTTAGTCCTGGTTTAGTCCTGGTTTAGTCCTGGTTTGGTTTAGTCCTGGTTTAGTCTCGTTTAGTCCTGCTTTAGTCCTGGTTTAGTCCCTGGTTTAGTCCTGGTTTTTTGTCCCGGTTTTAGTCCTGGTTTAGTCCTGGTTTAGTCTGGTTTGGTCCCTGTTCAGTCCTGTTTCAGTCCTGGTTTAGTCCTGGTTTAGTTGGTTTAGTCCTGGTTTAGTCCTGGTTTAGTCCTGGTTTAGTCCTGGTTTAGTCTTGGTTTAGTCCTGTTTCAGTCCTGGTTTAGTCCTGGTTTAGTCCTGGTTTAGTCCTGGTTCAGTTGGTTTAGTCCTGGTTTAGTCCTGGTTTGGTTTAGTCCTAGTTTTAGCCCTGGGTTTAGTCCTGGTTTAGTCCTGGTTTAGTCCTGGTTTAGTCCCGGTTTAGTCCCGGTTTAGTCCTGGTTTAGTCCTGGTTTAGTCCTGGTTTAGTCCTGGTTTAGTCCTGTTTTAGTCCTGGTTCCGTCTTGTTTCAGGTCAAACTTTTACGAGCTTGA
This sequence comes from Periophthalmus modestus, assembly GCA_019594935.1. Taxonomy (NCBI): domain Eukaryota; kingdom Metazoa; phylum Chordata; class Actinopteri; order Gobiiformes; family Gobiidae; genus Periophthalmus; species Periophthalmus modestus. Next base: position 32,408,951 of record JAIEZT010000084.1, read on the forward strand.
GTTCATCTCAGTGAACAAACGCTCTACCGACTGAGCCACCGTCGCCCTCCGGATTCTCACGTTTCATAATTTCACTTTTGTTCCCAGATTTGAAACATTTCCAGATTTTAGGCTTTATATTTGCTGGATCAGACTGAACACTGGCTCTTTTCTTTCGGAGGTTCGGGTCATGAGGAGCCGATTGTTCCCTGTTTGTTTTGACATTGTGGAGATTTTACTGGGCATAAAACATGTGCTGGTGATTCACAGGTTATTGGCTCAAATGAGGGATTAGAACAGATTAAAACAGATTAAAACTATCGCAAATATGTCGTAGACGGTTTTGTAATGAGAAAAACCTGCACTTTTTATAGAGCCGCTCCTCGTGGGATGAATCAAATCTGATGTTTTATTGCCTTGTGTTTAAATACCACTTTTTAGGATCAATATTTGGTCTTTTTTGATGATAATAAACCGAATGCGTTGCCAGGTTGTAAAATGTAAAACTGCATTGAGTCGTTTGAAACTTCGTGATTTATATTGTGTCAAAATTCACTGTTGATGTAACTTTACTGGAATCTTGTTTTTGATGAAAACAAGAGAAATATGTGGGTGTAAACCAGGACTAGACCAGGACTAACCCGGGTCTAAACCAGGACTAGACCAGGACTAACCCGGGTCTAAACCAGGACTAGACCAGGACTAACCCGGGTCTAAACCAGGACTAGACCAGGACTAACCCGGGTCTAAACCAGGGCTAGACCAGGACTAACCCGGGTCTAAACCAGGACTAGACCAGGACTAACCCTAAACCAGGACCAGGACTAACCCGGGTCTAAACCAGGACTAGACCAGACCCGGGACTAAACCAGGAGGTCTAACCCCAGGACTGAACCGGACTGAACCGGGACTGAACCGGGACTGAACCTGAACCAGGACCAGGACTGAACCTGGACTGAACCTGGACTAAGCCAGGACTAAGCCCAGGCCAGGACTAAACCAGGATTAAATCAGGACTGAACCTGACTGAACTGGACTAAACCAGGACTGAACCAGGACTAAACCAGGACTAAACCAGGACCAAACCAGGACTAAACAGGACTAAACCAGGACTGAACCAGACCGAAAGGACCGAACCAGGACCAAACCAGGACCAGGAACCAGGACTAAACCAGGACTAAACCAGGACTAAACCAGGACTAAACCAGGACTAAACCAGGACTTAACCAGGACTAAACCAGGACTAAACCAGGACTAAACCAGGACAATCAGCTTCACTGTGTCTTATTCTGTGTAAAAGTTCTTAACTCTGTAGTTTGAGGTTCTTGTTTTATTTTAAAGATTCATATTTCAGTTTTTCTCTCACATTTTTAAATAAAGATAATGTTTTTAAATCTTTTTTGTCTGTCAGAAAAGTTGGATCTGTTCGTCTCGTGGTTCCGCCTCATGTTGGAGTTTTATAGAACGAGCTGCGTGTCCAGACTCGGCCACATTACATCATTTAAAAGTGACATATCCTGATGTAATCTCTCTCCAGTCACCTCCACCCTCTCCTCCCCCCTTTCCTTTCTCTCTCTCTTCTCTCTTCTATACCTCCTGGTCTTTCTCTTCCCCTTCTCCCTCTCTTTTCTCTCCTCTCTCCCTCTCCTCTCCTTCCCCCCTCTCTCTCTCTCCCTCTCCCTCCTTCTCTCTTTTGGGCTGATTTTGGTTGTAATGGCCCACACATGTTTCACTCTCCCGTCACATTCACCACTCTCTCCTTCTGCCTCCCTTTCTCTCTCTTTCTCTCTCCTGCTGTCTTTGTCCCTCCCTCCCCATCTCTCTCCCTCTTTCTCCTCTCTCTCTCTTTTCTCTCTCTCTCTCATTTTCTCTTTTGCCTCTCTCTCTCTTTTCTCTCTCTTTTTTATACCTCCACCCCCCTCTCTCTGTCTCTCTCTCTCTCTCTTTTTTTGGCTGTAATGGCACACACATGTCTCTCACCCTTCACATCACAACTCTCTCCTCCCCTCTCCCTCTTTCTTTCTCCTCTCTCTCTCCCCTTTCTCTGTATCTCTCTCTTTCTCTTCCTCTCTCTCTCTTCTGGCTGATTTTTGGCTGTAATGCCTCACACATGTCTCGCCCCTCACGTCACCAATCTCTCTGTCTTTCTCTTTCTCTCTCTCTTCTTGGTGGTTTTGTCTCTCTCTTCTCATATTCTCTCGCTTGCTCTCTCCTCTTCCTCCTCCCTCTCTCTCTCTCCTCTTCCTCTCCTCTCCCTCTCCCCTCCTTTCCTCTCCCTCTCCTCTTCCTCTCTCCTCTCTTCTCTCTCTCTCTTTCCTCTCTCCTCTCTTCCTCTCCCTCTCTCTCTCTCTCTCCTCTCCTCTTCCTCTCTCCCTCTCCCTTTCTCTCCTCTGCCTCTTTTGTCTCTCCCTCCCCTCTCTCCTCTCTCTCTCTTCCTCTTCTCTCTCCTCTCTCCCCTCCCTCTCCCTCTCTCCTCTCGCTCTTCCTCTCTCCCTCTCCCTCTGTCTTCCTCTCCTCTCCTCTCCCTCTCCCTCTCTCCTCCTCTTCCTCTCCCTTCCTCTCTCCTCTCCTCTCTCTCTCCCTCTTCCTCTCCCTCTCTCTCCTCTCCCTCTCTCCTCTTCCTCTCTCCTCTCCCTCTCCTCTCCTCTCCCTCTCTCCTCTCTCCTCTTCCTCTCTTTCTCTCTCTCTCTTGTTCCTTGTGTCATTAAATATTTCCGTCCCTGCTGATGTTGAGCAGGTTTTGAAACTCGAGTCCTCTTTTTTGTCTGATTTCATCGACGTCGTCCAGAACAAACAGAGACTTGAACTCTGAGTCCTGACATAATGATTTCACATTTTGTAACCGAGGCTGTGATTACGCCGTCGATCTTCTCACCGACACGAGTCTCCGTTTCTCTCAACTCTGATTAAAAACATTCACAAATCTCCTTTTATTTTTAGATATTTAAGTCGATATGGATATTCTTCCTCTCCCATATTTAGTTATTGACCATGAAAATCGCACTGTTGAACTTTTCTGGTGGAGCGTCTGCTCCACTTCCTTGTCTCCATGGAGATGCAGATGATGTCACCAGGCCAAGTTACAACTCAGATCTGTCCTCTCTCTCCGCTCTCCCTCACCTAAAAAAAGAACTCTCTTTTTCAAGGTATTTTCTTCCTCTACAGGAACTCCTTAAAGAAATAAAAACAAGCACAGTTGAACACCAGAAAGATCCATATCTCTCCACAATGCGGACATTCAAGGCAAAGCAATGTTTCCCTGGAGACAAGTTGACAAGTTGAAATTTGATAGTGCTCCAGTAAAGGTTGATATTTGTTTGGGCCAATCACCAGAGAAAAGGACAACAGAAGATTTGAACTTTGGACATGACATAATGTTTTTCACATTTTGGGTCGTTTGATGCTCTGACAAACTCGTGTCCTCACTGCATCTCCACAAACCGACTCTTACATGGGGCCCTCTCTCTGATCCTGCTTGTTTCCATGGAAATGTAGATATTTAAGTCGATATGGCTATAATCTTCTACAGTATTGTGCTAAAAGACAGGACTGAACCACTGACTAAACCAGGACTGGTGGAGGGACTGCCAACCCTTGACTGAACCAGGACTAAACCAGGAGAAACCATGTCTAAACCAAGTTAATCCAGGACTGAACCAGATCTGTGGACTGGCCGACTAAACCAGGACTAAACCAGGACTAATCCAGGACTTTTCCAGGACTTTTAGAGACTGAACCAGGACTAGTTAAAGAAATAAAACCAAGCTGAACCAGTTGAAAACCAGGACTAATCCATATACTGAACCATGCGGACTAAACCAGGGCTGAAAGCAATAACGTTTTCCCTGGACTGAACAAGACTAACCAGGACTAAACCAGGACTGAACCATGACTGAACCAGGACTGAACCAGGACTAAACCAGGACTAAAACCCAGAGAAAACCAGGTCTAAACCAAGACTAATCCAGGACTGAACCAGGACTGAACCAGGACTGAACCAGGACTACAAACCAGGACTTAAACCAGGTTTTTTCAGACTTCCAGTCGTTGATGCTCTGACTAAACCTCGTGTCCAGGACTGCATCTCCACAAAACCAGGGCTGAACATGGGGCCTCTTCCAGCTTGTTGAACCAGGACTAATGTGGGCTTTTGGCTATAACCAGGACTGAACCAAAAAAACAGGACTGAACCAGGACTGAACCAGGACTAAACCAGGACTAAACCAGGACTAAACCAGGACTGAACCAGGACTGAACCAAGACTAATCCAGGACTAAACAGGGCTGAACCAGGACTGAACCAGGACTAAACCAGGACTGAACCAGGACTGAACCAGGACTGAACCAGGACTAAACCAGGACTGAACCAGGACTAAACCAGGACTAAACCAGGACTAAACCAGGACTAAACCAGGACTAAACCAGACTAATCCAGACTGAACCAGGACTGAACCAGGACTGACTGAACCAGGACTGAACCAGGACTGAACCAGGACTAAACCAGGACTAAACCAGGACTAATCAAAGTTTAGAACAGGACTAAAACCAGGACTAAAACCAGGACTAAAACCAGGACTAAAACCAGGACTAAACCAGGACTAAACCAGGACTAAACCAGGACTAATCCAGGACTGAACCTGGCTGAACCTGCACTGAACCAGGACTGAACCAGGGCTAAACCAGGACTGAACCAGGACTGAACCAGGACTGAACCAGGACTAATTCAGGACTATCAAAGTTTAGACCAGACTAGACCAAGTTTAAACAAGGACTAGACCAGGACTAAAACCAGGACTAAAACCAGGACTAAAACAGGACTAAACCGGGACTAAACCAGGACTAAACCAGGACTAAACCAGGACTAAACCAGGACTATTACCAGGACTAAACAGGACCGTGGGACTTGCATCTCCACAAATGTTTGTCCCTTTGGCTATAATCTTCTACAGAATGGCAGTAAAACATCTCTATTTTCCTGTTTCCATGGACATGACTGTCCAGCTCCAGAAAGTTACACACTGTGCCTTTAACCCGGTTCATGTATCATTTCTGCTGCTTTTCTTGTTCTGAGATGTGGGAAAACATCTCGTCTTTAGATCTCCAGTCTCCATCTCGCCCTCAGACAGCACAAGGTCAGCTCTGTATGAAATATCATCGTATTTTCTGTTTTTGATGCAGTTTTTCAGGGAGGAAGCGGCACGTGGGGACCATAAATCAGCCCTGGCCCGTCCTCCCCCCCCTCCGTCTGAATAAACATCCCGGCTTTGAAGCTCCAAACTGGGGCTGCGTGTTTAGGCTGGGTCCCCTCTTATCTCCGTGTCCTTATCAGCTCTCCGTCTGGTGCATGCAGGTACAGTGAGCTCCGCCAAAGCCTCACATATTCATGGATTTTCCCCCCCCGCGGAGGTGACACGCGCCAGTGCTGAGCGACCAGCAGGGGGCGAGAACAAAGGGACGAGCCGCACTGTGAATCGATTGGGGCCTTTTGATTTCAGATACAAGAATCATCCCCCATTTTTCACATATACCTAATTTTTTTCCCATGTATTTGAGCAAAATGTAAGATTCAGTGCAGGTGTATTGTATAAGCAGGTCAAAACAGGAAGTGCACATTGGCATGCTAGTTGTCGTTAGCGTTATAGTGACGGCAAAACTCTGGTCTCTGAAAGTTGCGCTTATAAACTCATTGTGGTGGATATGTACTGAATAACTGCAAACTGTTTAAAATGAGCTATTTCTGTTTTTTTTGTTTTTAAGATGGTAAAAATCAGACTTTAAAGCAACACTGCGTAACTTTCTAGAGGTGGAACGGATGTTTTTTATGCCATACTGTACATTATAGCCAAGGAGCACATTTCTAGTTGGAAGCTCTCATCCAGGCCAAATACGAGTCAGGTTTTCGAATCATGTTGTTACTTTAGTCTATTTTTGGCTGAAAAATTCCCCAGTGAGGCTTTTAAGTCACGCTCTGTGTTTGACTCTCTCAAAAAATCCTCCCTTCTCAGGAATCTGCTCTCACAAACATTGGATTTGGCAAAACACGACGTTAGCCCGCGTTAGCCGCTAGCGCTGTAACAAGCCTCCGATTCATCCGACGTCCAGAGAAAATATCTGTCGGTATGTGGCTGAATCAGGCCCAGGGTCCAACAACAACCAGAGACGCTCAAAACACACGAGACGCTCATTCAGAAAACTACTTTACAAAGGTTTAACGCACAAACTGTGTAGAGAAGTGGACTGAGTGTGAGTGCGACGTCACCCACAGAGTTCAGCTCCAGTCAAATGAAACTCAGCAGGTACAGGGACTGATTTGGAGACGAGTATCATAGCAACCAACGAGCCAATCCAGAGCGAGGATGTTGAAGGTAACGCCCCTTCCTCTCACTTCCTGCTAAACCAGCACTGTGGGCGGGAAGGGCGTCACTGTCAATCAAACCTGTTGCTAATGCTAACGGGAGCAATCTAAAAGAAAGAAGGTGCCTGATTTGTCTGTTATTAATGTTTATATATAGACACAATAGTGAAATAAAAACCCCAGGATCGTGTAGAGGGTTAATACGAACATTTAAGACCAAAATGACGAGTCTGACAGCAGCAGGTACAGAGAGAGGACTCAGTTTTTCAGTAAAATGTGAATTGGAGCCAGAGTCGACGCTCACGTGCTCACTTTCTTCTGCTTGAAACGCTGTGGCTAGCAGGTTAGCTCTGTCCAGTTATATATACAGTCTATGGTTTAAAAGTAATAACCGTAACATGCGCCCCTACTGGTTTAAAACAGCATTACAATCACTACAGAACCTGTCAGTCAAGTCCAATTTAAACCGATTTATCAAAACGCAGTCGCAGTTGAGACCTCATGGTTCATCTGGAGAAGACAAAACTCAGATACTTGCTTCGTGTCAGATTTACATTAAGAGCCAACTAGGAGAGGCGTTCAACTGCGCTGGGTAAAAACAGCCAGAAAAATTAGACATGTGCTTGGATGTTGACTCATTTTTAGGTTTATTACTAACTGGGTTGCCAGATTGTGACTAAACCCAAGTGAGGAGTTTTTTTTTCTGCTTTCTGTTTGGATTTTCAGTGTGAGAAGCAAAACCCAAAATGTAAATGTGAAAAACAACTGGATGGAGATAAGTTGTTTGCATTACTGTTGTTATCAGTAAAATCTATATTACATGTATAATAGTCATCAATGTTTTATAGAAAATTACTACTATCTTGTGCATCGTCTTGTATTTTCAGACCTATCTTGCAAAATTTTCAGAGCTTTAAACCGTGATATAGATGTTTCTTCTCATTTTACACTCGCAAAGTTCTATCTGCAAATGGATGTGCATCAGTCCTGGACACATCTGCAGCATTTAGTCCTGATTTAGTCCTGGTTTAGTCCTGGTTTTCCTGGTTTAGTCCTGGTTTAGTCCTGGTTTAGTCCTGGTGTAGTCCTGGTAGTCCTAGTCCTGGTGGTTTAGTCCTGGTCCTAGTTTAGTCCTGGTTTAGTCCTGGTTTAGTCCTGATTTAGTCCTGATTTAGGGTCCTGGTTCAGTCCTGGTTTCAGTCCTGGTTCAGTCCTGGTTTAGTCCTGGTTTAGCCCTGGTTTAGTCCCCTGGTTAGTCCTGGTTTAGTCCTGATTTAGGTCCTGGTTTAGTCCTGGTTTAGTGCTGGTTCAGTCCTGATTTAGTCGTTGGTTTAGTCCGTTTGGTTTAGTCGTGGTTTAGTCGTGGTTTAGTCCTGGTTTAGTCCTGGTTTAGTCCTGTTTCAGTCCCGGTTTAGTCCTGTTCAGTCCTTTCAGTCCCGGTTTAGTCCCTGGTTTAGCCCTGTTTCAGTCCCTCGTTTAGTCCCGGTTTAGTCCCTGGTTTAGTCCTGGTTTAGTCCTGGTTTAGTCCTGGTTTAGTCCTGGTTTAGTCCTGGTTTAGTCCCGGTTTAGTCCCGGTTTAGCCCTCGTTTAGCCCTGGTTTAGTCCTGCTTTAGTCCTGGTTTAGTCCTGGTTCAGTCCTGGTTCAGCCCCGGTTTAGTCCTGGTTCAGTCCTGGTTCAGTCCTGGTTTAGTCCCGTTTAGCCCTCGTTTAGCCCCGTTTAGTTTAGTTCCGGTTTAGTCCCGGTTTAGTCCCGGTTTAGTCCCGGTTTAGTCCTGGTTTAGATCCCTGGTTTAGTCCATGGAAGTGCATCTCTCCTTCACTGTGTTTCTCCTCGATGTTTCTCTTTTTTCCTCTGTCTTTGTTTTTTTATTTTTCCTGCAGAAGAGGGACTGAAGACGGTGGAAGTTCTGGGACAGTTCTCCATTTGCTTATTTTCTGTTGATTCATTTGTCTGTTTCTGTTTCACTGTTGATTTTCTAACTTTCTGTTTGTTCTATCATTTCTCATGTCCTGCCCTAAGAGGCGACTTCTCTGCTGTGATTTCAGGCTTTCCAAAGATAAATTGAAAGTCGTACTAGGAGAGATTCGTGCGTGTTTAATCGCTTATTTTCGAGACGCCATTTTGCAGATCCACCCCCCGTTTTCACCTCCACTGACACACGCCCACTGCTTATGGAAAAACATTTGTGGATTTACATTATTTTAAAACCGAGCACTGGCTCCTGGGACTCGCATTTGCTGTGATTCGCCCCAGAATAGGACACTCCCCTCCCCCACTGTCTCTGCCCTGCCCCCAAAGGTGCTTAGTCCGTCCAGACTCTCTCTCGCTTCGAAATAAAAGATCTAATTCAAACATGATCTTACACAAATGTTTTAATCTGTCAAAAAGAACAACTGACCTCCAAACATGCAGAGTGAATGAACCAGACAAGGGTTTAATAAGCTTTTACAACAATATATACAGTCCTGATATAATCCCGATGACGATATTTAGACCAGGGCCTGTAAATCCGTTAGTTTTATCTGTTGAGTATTTATTTTTGTACATAAATTATGATTAAATCTATAAGTGACAGAGGCCGTGACAGAGGCCTCACGCTGGGGGAGGGTCACATGGCATCGACTCCAGCTTCATAAACAACCTCATTAAAAAAACATGGACTTTCTCCTCCACAAATGTAATTAGTCACTTGGGGGAAATGGGTCTCAAACAATTCTGGGAAGTATATACATGGATTTCCGACGTTTGGCGATGAAAAAACATGAAAAACGGCAGTAGTTCGGTTCATTTTAAAGCAGTGGAGTTATTCCTCACTTGTCTTATCCATTCAGAGCATGCTAAGTATTCACCACGATGAGTTTATAAGAGCTTTTTATAACTTTCAGATGCCAGAGTGCGGTTTTCAACAACTAGCATGCTAACACACTTGCTAAGTAGATGCAGACAGTACACAACAGACTTATTTTGACCTCGAGAGCTGCTTATAAAATATACATGAGGAAAAAAATCCGGCACATGGATTTTAATGGCATTTTTTCGGAAATAGTTGAAACTTTAAACTTATTTCGGCTCCAGAGAGGGACGTCAGAGCGTTTTACTGTCTGAAAACAACAACCTGAGTAGCTTATAATGATGACTGTTTGACTTTTTCTATTTGGAGCCGAGCGATTTGGGGAAAAAAAATATCTAGTGTGAGTCACGTGATCAAAAGTCACATTTTTAAACACACCCAGAAGAACTGACAAAAGGAGATTATTATGGCACATCAAAAACGTCGCTCATTCAAATTTCAAAACTATTACCGGAGAGTAGCTTATAATAGCAGCTACTTGACTTCTTCACAAGGTCCTACAGTCCTCTTAAAGCCGAAAGGATCCACGCACATTAACACGAGACCCCCCCTCCTCCACTGTCCTCACATGAGCAGCTGGGGCCCCCCGTCTCAGCCCTCTGCTCCCGGCTCACGGGTCCCGGATTGGCCCCTGTTATTCTCCGGGGCCGTGAAACTGTCCAGGACTCAATGAGCGTTTGTGTCCCTTGTTCCTGATTTTACAGCTGCCATTTGGTCTCGTCCTCGTGGTGTCATAGATGTGTGGCGGAGAAGACGCTGTAGTTTCACATTAAGATGGAGGACAGGTCAGGAGGACTCATTTGGTTTTGAAGAGAGACGGACGCAGATGTGTCCTGAGCTGGTTTATGGTTAAAATGTCGCTGTAATTACTGGGGCCGATCCATGCGGAACCAAAACTGACGCAAAGTTCGACCTTTTGGTGTCGGTGGTATCAAGCGCAGACTGTAAAGAAGTGGATTAAGTGAGTGTGACGTCACGATAAAGTCAAATAAAGCAGTTATATTTGGCGAATTTGGACCCGAGTTACATATTAGGAATTCCGATCGTATCATAGCAACCAAAGAGCCAATCAGGAGCGAGGCTGTTGAAGGTAACCAACGCCCCAGGCTCTTAGCAACCCTGGATGTCAATGGCCTGATCCTTTGTCTGTTACTAACCCTATAACGTCGGATGCTATCGCTGCTGATAGACTCACGGTTGCGGACTTTCGATTACCGTAAGTTCGTAACCAATTGTGCTTCATTTCTTCTCATTTACACTTGCAAAGTTCTATCTGCAAATGGATGTGCATCAGTCCTGGTTTAACACATCTGCAGCATTTAGTCCTGGTTTAGTCCTAGTTTGGTCCTGTTTTTCTCCTGGTCTAGTCCTGGTTTAGTCCTGGTTTAGTCTTGGTCTAGTCCTGGTCTACTCCTGGTTTAGTCTTTCGATTACCGTAAGTTCGCAACCAATTGTGCTTCATGTAAATTCAGAATCAGAAGACTATTATTTCCACCGTCAGTGAACACAACTCACAAACTAGAACTTTCTTCGGTGATAAAGTGCAACATAAAAACACTAAATAATAAATAGGAAAAAAATAGAAATATAGCTATTATAGTACAAATAAGGGCATGGATGACGTTAAAAAAAGATGTGCTTAAAAATAAAATAGACTTAGAGGTAGATGTATGCAACAAGACATCAAACAACAGCACAAACATGACATTTTAAGGCGGTATTATAAAGTTTTGTACAGATACAAACAGAATCTCAACATTTAAATATGTGGCTGTCATTACGGTAATGTGCTAACGTCCGACGGATAAGGATGGATATGTAAGACAGAGGAAGTTATGTGAAAAAAAGGCAAAAGTACATGCTGATACTTCCTTTAACATGATTTGAAGTTGAAGGATCATGTAGAGTGGTTTATATGAACATTTAAGACCAAATGACGAGTCTGACAGCAGCAGTTACAGAGAGAGGAGACACAGTTTTTCAGTGTAAAGTGAATTGGAGCCAGACTCGACGGCTCTTTTGTTGAATTCTGCGTTGTTTTGTCGTCTCCGGTCGTGCGAACTTACAACAAAGATGGCGGATTTTCCAAATAATGTTCGATTTATAAGGTCGAATCAAAGCATCTGATCTAACTTTTTTCGGTTCTTATTTGGAAAATTCTTGTTACATTTGAGACTTAAACAGCTTGAGGTTTGAGTCGAGCTTTTTTGCTTCTCTGCCAGGTTACAAAATAGTGCATGGTGGATTATGTAACGACAGGCCCACCTTGTAACTAGCGCTGGGAGATATTTGTCTAAAAAAATTGCTTTCAGAATAAATTTCCTGAACAGACTTTTAATCATCTGCATTTATTTGTCATTTAACACAAAAATAGTCACATTTTTTCCTCCAAAGTCTCCCGTCTGCTCCAAACCACACGCTTTTTCCCGGTGACCAGATTTTCAAAATTCCCAACTGGACACAGCCGGGTCGGGACGGTTGGTATGAATAAAAAAAAGTGAAAATAGAGCGTAACGTTGTCTATTCTGGAACTCGCTTATGTCAGAGTATAATCTGAGGCTCTTCTGTCTGTGCTTTAGTGATGGGATTTTCGGCTCTTTTACAGGATCTGAGTCTTTTGGATGGATCATTTCAAAGAGCCGTTCAAAAGACTGGCTCTTTTACTGTGACATAAACCAGTGTGGGACTCATACCGAGAGACGACCAAGGCTCAGACGTGTTTTTAAAATGGTTCAAATTATGAATATTGGTTTTTAGTTTTAGTCCTGGTTAGGCCTGGTTTTTAGTCCTGGTGCAGTCTGGACTTAGTCCTGGTCTAGTCCTGGTTTAGTCCCATTTCTGTCCCATTTCATACTTGTTTTAGGATAACTTTAACATAGTTTGGATTGGTTTAGAGTGGTTTTAGTTTAGTCCTGGTTTAGTCCTGGTACAGTATGGTTTTTTAGTCCTGATTTAGAACTGGTTTAATCCCATTTCAGACTTGTTTTAGGATAACTTTAACCCAGTTTGGATAGTGTGGTTTTTAGTTTAGTCCTGGTTTAGTCCTGGTTTAGTCCTGGGTTTAGTCCTGGTTTAAGTCCTGGTTTAGTCCTGGTTTAGTCCTGGTTTAGTCCTGGTGCTGTCCTGGGTTTAGTCCTGGTTTAGACCTCCTTCACACCTCATTTGAACCTGGTTTACTCTAGTTTTAAACCAGTTTGCATTAGTTTAGTACTATTTTGTTCAGCCCTTGTTTCATTCTTGACTTGGCTCTTTTACTGTGACAAAAACTCAGTGAGAGGGGCTCAGACGTGTTTTAAAATGGTTCAAATTATGAATATTCTAAATAAAACACAGCACTACAATAATAATAATTTAAAAATCTAACTGTTAATATGTTTTTTTTCTGCACAGATCTCTCACTCGTGTTCCCTGCTCTGCTTCCATCGTGATTCTTGTGATGTTCAGGGTTAATTAGTTGTAAAAATGCATAAAATTAAGAAAAAGATTCGGTTCTCTTTTACAAATGAGAGCCGGTTCCAGCTGATCACGTTCAGATCAGCCGACTCGTTCATGACGCACACATCGCCCGCTCTGCATTTTTTTTTGCCTTCTGCACCGTTTTTGTACTTTAGCTAAACAAATATCAAACATCGGGTTGATATTTGGACTTTAAGCGTTTCGTCTATCGGCCTTAAATCTCCAGCACAGACCAACATATTGTTCTCATCGATTTGCTGCCTTAAAAATACACACAAAGTTTTTATATTAACACTTTAATATAAATAGAACTGCACAGAACGTGACTGCACAGCTCTGTTAAAGGTCTGTGGTTAAAAAAGGCTTGAGGGAGTTTGTAGTGAAGTGAAATGAATTATTTGGGGTTAGTTTGGATTGGTTTAGTGTGGTTTTAGTTTAGTCCCTTGGTCTAGACCTGGTTTAGTCTCATTTAGTCCAACTTTAGTTGGTTTTAGGTTTAGACTTTAATCTAGTTTAGGAGATTTAGTTTAGTTGATGTTTTAGTTTAGTCCTGGTTTTAGTCCCTGGTTGAAGTCTTGGGTTTAGTCCTTATTTAGTCCTTATTTAGACCTGGTTTAGTCCTGGTTTAGTCCCATTTCAGACTTGGTTTGGGCTAACTTCAACCTAGTTTTGGATTGGTTTAGTGTGTTTTTTTTAGTTTAGTCCTGGGTTTAGGTCCTGGTACAGTATGGGTTTAGTCCTGATTTAGACCTGGTTTAGTCCTTGTTTAGTCCCATTTCAGACTTGGTTTAGGATGACTTTAACAGTTTGGATTGGTTTAGTGTGGTTTTTAGTTTAGTCCTGGTTTAGTCCTGGTTTAGTTTGGAATGACTTTAGTCCCATTTCAGACTTGGTTTAGGCTAACTTTAACCTGGTGCTTTTGGAGGTTGGTTTTAGTGTGGTTTTTTAGTTTAGTCCTGGTTTAGGCCCTGGTTTTAGTCCTGGTTTAGTCTGGGTTTAGTCCTGGTCTGTCCCATTTCATACTTGTTTTAGGATAACTTTAACATAGTTTAGTCCTGGTTTAGTGTGGGTTTTGTTTAGTCCTGGTTTAGTCCTGGTTAGTGTGTGGGTTTAGTCCTGGTTTAGACTGGTTTAGAATCCCTTTCAGACTTGGTTTAGACCTGGTTTAACCCCTGGTTTAGTCCTTGTTTAGAGTGTGGTTTAGTCCTGGTTTAGTCCTGGTTTAGTCTGGTTTTAGGTCCTGGTTTTAGACCTGGTGCTGACCTGGTTTAGACCTGGTTTAGACCTGGTTTAGACCTGGTTTAGTCCTGGTTAGTCACCTGGTTTTAGTCTGGTTTAGTCCTGGTTGGTCCCTGGTTTCAGACCTGGTTTAGTCTGGTTTAGACCTGTTTAGTCTGGTTTTAGTCCTGTTTGGGTTTAGTCCTGGTTTAGTCCTGGTTTAGTCCTGGTGCTGTGTGGGTTTAGTCCTGGTTTAGTCCTGGTGCTGTGTGGGTTTAGTCCTGGTTTAGTCCTGGTGCTGTGTGGGTTTAGTCCTGGTTTAGTCCTGGTGGTAGACCTAGTTAGACCTGGTTTAGTCCTGGTTTAGTCCTGTTTAGTCCTGGTTTTGTGGGGGTTTAGACCTGGTTTAGTGTGGGTGGTTTTATCCTGGTGTTTAGTCCTGGTTTAGTCCTGGTTTAGACCTCCTTCACACCTCATTTGAACCTGGTTTACTACTCTACTCTAGTTTAAACCAGTTTGCATTAGTTTTGGTACTATTTTGTTCAGCCCTTGTTTCATTCTTGACTTTTGCTCTGGATCCTAAACAATCGGTCTGAAAAAAAAACGACACAAATCAATGGTTTTGGATAAATCTGATGGGACAGGGGACACGGGGCCTCAAAAACTGGAACTGTCAATGTGGACTGATCAGATCCTCTCCAGATAGCGGCGGTGTGGTGTATTTTAAATGTTTGACTTCCTGTTGTCTGTGTAATCGTCACATCTTTAGTGAGTTAGCTTGAGTTTAGCGCCTCTGTTTGACAAAGAGGTGTTAGCGCTTTTTAATGAACCTCCAGCTTTTCACAAGGCTAGCGACGTGTTTGCTCAGGCGTTTTAGCAACTGTTAGCATGTCCGCGCGGCTCTTTCCAGTCACAAGTCAAGTCTTATAGTCCTGGTTTAGTCCCACTTCAGATTTGGTTCAGGCTAGTTGTTTAACCTAGTTTAGATTGGTTTAGTGTGTGTTTTTTTGTTTAGTCCCTGGTTAGACCTCCTTCAGACCTGGTTTGAACTCGGTTTTGTCTAGTTTTAAACCTGTTTTGCATTACTTTAGCGCTAGTTTGTTTATATTTTTATTTAGCCTTTGTTTTATCCTTGGTCTGGCTGTTTCATTCATTCTGTTCCAATTGAGTTAGACCTGGTTTAGACCTGGTTTAGACCTGGTTTTATGGGTTAGTACTTCATTAGTCCCTCATTTAGATCTGGTTTAGTCTTTGTTTAGTCTGGGTTTAGTCCTGGTTAGTCCTGTGTAGTCCTGGTTTAGTCCTGGTTTAGACCTGGTTTAGATCTTGTTTAGTATCTGTTTAGACCTGGTTTAGACCTGTTTAGTACCTGGTTAGACCTTTTCTTTTTAGTACTTTGTTAGACTGGTTTGTTTTGTTTAGGTTTTTAGTCCTGGTTTAGTCCTGTTTTTTGTAGATCTTGTTAGTCCTGGTTTAGTCTAGCCTGTTTAGTATTTTGTTAGTCCTGGTTTAGTCCTGGTTTAGTATTTTGTTAGACCTGGTTTAGTCCTGGTTTTAGTATTTTGTTTGAGTCCTGGTTTAGTCCTGGTTTTAGTATTTTGTTAGTCCTGGTTTAGTCCCCTGGTTTAGTACTTGTTAGTCCTGTTTTAGTCCTGGTTTAGTACTTTGTTCAGACCCGGTTTTTTCCTGGGTTTAACTGTGTTTTATTTTGAGCAGTGGTATATCCCTCTCAGTGATGGCGTCTTTATTCTTCACAAAACTGTTTTTGTCTCGGTTCTTTTGCAGCTGCTCCGTGCCCATTGACCAGCCTACCTCTGTGTCTCCTCTCACCCCGAATTTAGCCCTCCTGAGTCCCGGTTTAGTCCTGGTTTAGACCTGGTTTAGACCTGGTTATGACCTGGTTTAGGCCTAGTTTATCCCTGGTTATGACCTGGTTTAGACCTGTCTAGACCTGGTTTAGACCTGGTTTAGACCCTGGTTTTAGACTTGGTTTAGACCTGGTTATAAATACTGGTACTGGCCCAAAGCAGTCTGCACATTTTAGTGGACTTTGATTATTCTTATCAATAAACAATTAATTTAGTTTTACTGACAATATGAACCCACATTTCTGTCGTCTGAAACACATATTGATTTTTAACCAGATTCATTGAAAAAATGGGACCACACCTCTACCCATCATACCGCTGTTTAGTCACGGTTTTAGTCCCGGTTTAGTCCCGGTTTTGTCCCCCGTTTTGTTCCCCGGTTTTTGTCCCGGTTTAGTCCGGTTAGTCCCGGTTTTAGCCCCGTTTTAGACCCGCTTTTAGACCCGGTTTAGTCCCGGTTTTTGTCGCCGTTTTAGTCCCGGTTTCAGTCCCGTTTGTAGCCCCGGTTTAGTCCCGGTTTAAGTCACCGTGTTTTTACAAGAAAGGTCAAGGTCAAAGGTCTTATTTGTCTTTTACACATTTTTGAGTAATTAAAACACTCTGTCCCACCTTGTGATGTCATCAGGTGGTGGACCCCCAGAACGTGCTCCTACACATAGAAGTCCCAAATAGACCTTTCCCCGGACACTCGTTATAAGACGTGAGCGCAGGTGCTAATCAGTTGTTAGCCTATTTGCAGCTGCAGGCTGTGAGATACTGCTAACGGCGTCTGACCCTTCGTGTGACTCACCCGCCGACTCCGACATCAGTCAGCAGACAGGAAGAAAAAAAAAAAAAAAAAAAACGTGAGGTGGACAAAGACCTGAGTCAAGACCGACCGGTTTTAACAACAGAAAACGAGAAATATATTCACCCTGTTGTCACGTTTTTACATAATTTTTAATATTGATCCAAACAAATATGGAGTTAGTGAAGTTGAATTTGGTGAAAATCGGCCTGTAGGATCCTCGGATTTATTTGGAAATCTCACTGGAAGTAACGTATTTTGTTGATTATTTAAAAACTTATTTAGTTTAATAAAAGTAAATCTGTTCATAATATAGATGTGATTAAACACATTTTTTTTTTTATCCTTCTGATCATGTGGAAAACAAGGTGAGGTTTTCCACGGCAAGTGTGCGAGTTTAGACCAGTGGTTGGCAGGTCAGTCCTGCTGATTTAAGTCTCTAGTTTAGTCCTATGTTTATCACCGGTTTAGTCCTGGTTTAGTCCCGTTAGTCCTAGTTTTAGGTCCTGGCTTAAGTCTCTGGTTTATCCTAACCTTAGTCAAAGGTTTAGTCCAGTTTTGTCCCTGGTTTTAGGTTCGATCTCAGGGTTTCTAGCGTAGTCCTTGGTTTAGTCCTGTGGTTTTAGTCCCCTGGTTTAGTCCTGACTTAGTCCTGGTTTAGTCCCTAGTTTAGTCCTGGTTTAGTCCCCTGGTTTAGGTCGGGTTTAGAGTTTAGGTCCTGGTTTAGACCTGGTTTAGTCCTGGTTTAGTCCACGGTATTTAGGTCCTGGTTTAGTCCTGCGTTTAGTCCTGGTTTGAGTCCTAAGTTAGTCCTGGTTTAGTCCCCAGTTTAGTCCCAGTTTAGTCCCTCTCAGTTTAGACCTGGTTTAGGACCTGGTTTAGTCCCTGGTTTAGTCCCGGTTTAGTCCTGGTGTAGTCCTGGTTTTAGTCTGCTTAGTTCCTGGTTTAGTCCTGGTTAGCAGTCCTGGTTTAGATCACCGGTTTAGTCCCGGTTGAGTCCCGTTTTAGTCCCCGTTTAGTCCTGGTTTAGGGTAGTCCCGTTTAGTCCCTGTTTAGTCCCGGTTAATCCTGGTCAGTAGTCTAGTTTTCTGGTTTTAGTCCTGTTTTAGTCCTGGTTTAAAATCCTGGTTTAATCCCGGTTTAGTCCATGTAACACAATTCCTCGTTAAACGACAGGTCGCTCGGTTGGTTTTGTTCACCTGAACTGAAAGTGAAGGTTGCGATTCCAGCTCCACAGAGTGAACACTGGTTTCATCCTGTTGGTCGTTGAGCAAGGACACTAAAACCCTCCTCAGCCCCATTGTTCTTTGGTCTGGTGTATGAATGTGTGACCGTGAATGGTGGTGAGTGGTGTCTTTGATGTAAAGGTGGAAAAAGGGCTATATAAAAAATTTGAGTGGTGATCAACGCTAGTGCGCTAGTAGCCATGCTAGTTTGTCCTCTCGGGCCTCTAAAAGTTGGGAAAAGCTCTTATAAAAACTCATCATGGTGAAGAAATTGGGATGACTCAGAATGGTTTAAGTAAGTGAGGAATAAACTCATCTGGGCCACTGCAACTGTTAAAGTCATTAGCATTTAAACCGTCTTTTTTTTCTTTTTTTTTTTTTTAGCTGCAGTGGTTAGAAACAGTTGAAAACAGGTTTGAACACTCTGAATCTCAGCAGCTCGTGTTAGATTAGTCTCACACTTCAGACGCTTTTCTAGGACTTTTTCACATCTCAAGATTTTTTGATTTGGTTGAGAAAAACAAAAACCAAACTCATTTTGTGTCTCCTTTGGTCCACATAATCTGGCGTCTGGTTTAATTAGGACCTGAATTACTACCCTGTGATCAGAGGACCGAACGCAATCACTCTTAAAACACAGTGCAGTCCTTCTAAAGACCATGTGCTCGTTTAGTCCTGGGTTTAGTCCCTGGTCTAGAGTCCTGGTTTCAGTCCTGTTTTAGTCCTGGTTCAGTCCCGGATTCAGCCCTGGGTCAGTCCTGTTTTAGCTCGCTGGTCTGTCCTGGTTTAGTCCTGGTATTAGTCCTGGTTCTAGTTCACTGTTTTAGTCCTGGTTGTAGTTCCTGTTTTTAGGTCCTGGTTTAGTCCCTGGTCTAGTCCTGGTTTAGTCCTGGTTTAGTCCTGGTTTAGTCCTGGTTTAGTACTGGTTTAGTCCTGGTTTAGTCCTGGTCTAGTCCTGGTTTACGTCCTGGTTTAGGTCCTGGGTTTAGTCATGGTTTTAGTTCCTGGTTAGTCCTGGGTTCAGTTCCTTGTTCACGTCCTGGTTTAGTCATGGTTTCGTCCTGGCGAGCAGAGTCCCTGGTATGTCCCTGAGTTTCGTCCTGGTTTAGTCATGGTTTAGTCCTGGTTTAGTAACTGGTTTAGTCTCTGGTTTAAGTCCGGTTTCAGTCCTGGTTTTTCCAGTCCTGGTCTAGTACCTGGTTTAGTCACTGGTCTAGTCCGGTCTCGTCACTTGTTTAGTTCCTGGTTGTCCTGGTTTAGTTTAGTCCTGGTTTAGTCCGGGTCTAGTGACCTGGTCTAGTCATGGTTAGTCCTGGTTTTAGTCCTGGTTTAGTCCTGGTTTAGTTCTGGTTTAGTCAGGGTTCAGCCTCATGGTTCAGTCCTTGGTTAGTCCTGGTTAAGTCCTGGTAGAGTCCTGGTTTAGAGTCCTGGAGCACTAGTCCCTGGTTCTAGGTCCTGGATCTAGTCCTGGTTTAGTCCTGGATTTAGTCCGTGGGTTTAGTCCTGGGCTAGGTCATGACGCACCTAGTCCTGGTTTAAGTCCTTAGTCATGGTTTTAGTCCTGGTTTAGTTCTGGTTTAAGTCTGGTTTAGGCCTGGCGTCTGTGGGATTTCCTCTCTCTCGTTCCTTGTCCTCCTTTGAATGCTTTGAACCCCAACCCCACCTTCCCCTCTCTCCTCCTTCCTGTCCTCTCATTTTTCTACCCACCTCTCTCTCTTTCTCGGCTCCCTCACTTTTTCTCCTCATTCCTCTCTTGCCTTTCCTCGCTTTTTTTCTCCAATAACACATTCATATATTTACTGCATCTCACCTCTTTCACTGTCTCGTCCTCCTCTTCGTCTCTCTCCCTTTTTCACTTTACCGGTTTCTGCTCTTCTCCCTCTGAACCCCTCCTACCTCCCTCTTCACTTTCTTTCTTCCTCTCTCTCTTCTCCCCATCATCCTTCCCCCCTCTTGTCTCCTCTCTCCCTTGCCTCGCTCTCGCTCTGCTTCCCCGCGTCTCCTCGCTGTCTCTTCTCTTCTCCTTTCTCTTATCTCTCGCCTCCCTCTCGCTTCGTCCTTGTCTGTTCTCTCTCTCTCCTCTCCTCTCGCTCCCGTCCCCTCCTCCTCTCCCGCCTGCAGTCTATCTCTTCCTCCTCCCTTCTTCTCCTTCGCTTTCCCTCTCACTCGCTCTTATCTGTCTTCCTCTCTCCCCTCTCATCTCACTTCTCAATCTCTCTTCTCTTTCTCCCCCCTCGCTCTCCCTTCGCTTCGCCTTCTCACGCCTCTCTCCTGCTCTCGCTCTTCTTCCGTCGCGCTCTCTCTCCCTCTCTCTTCTCCTTCTTTCCTAACCATTCTCTCTCTTCTCTTTCCCTCACCTCTTTCTCCTTCGTTTATAGCCCTGTGTGGCACGCACCATTGGTCTCTCCTCTTTCCTTTTCCTCCCTCTTTCCATCGTTTATAACCTGTGTGGCAGCAGCCGTGCTCTCCTCTTCTCTTTCTCTCCCTCTTCTCTACTCGTTTATAGCCCTTGTGTGGCAGCAGCAGTGGGGCTCTCACTCATTCTCTTTCTCCCGCTCTCCCTCCCTTCCTTTTCTCCTCGTTGATAGCCCTGTGGAGCAGCAGCAGTGTCTCTCTCTCTTCGCTGGCTCTCACTCTTTCTCTCGTTTTCTAGCCCTGTGTGGCAGCAGCAGTGTATCTTCTTTCTTTCTCCCTCTTCTCATTTTAGCCTCAGTGTCCCTCTTTCTCTCACTCTTTCTTCTCGTGATAGCCCTGTGTGCAGCAGCAGTGTCTCTCTCTTCTCTTTCTCCTCCCTCTTCCTCTCGTTTAAAATAGCCCGGGTGTGGCAGCCAGCAGTGTCTCTCTCTTCTCTGTTCTCTCCCTCTCTTTCTCTCGTTTTAGCCCTGTGTGGCAACCAGCAGTTGTCTCTCTCTTCTCTTTCTCCCCTCTTTTCCTCGTTTATAAGCCCTGTGTAGCAGCAGCGTGTCTCTCTCTCTTCTTCTCTTTCTCTCACTCCCTCTTATCTCTCGTTATAGCCCTTGTAGCAGCAGCAGCTGTCCTCTCTCTTCTCTTTCTCTCCCTCTTTCGTCTCGTTTTATAGGCCCTGTGTGGCGGCAGCATTTCTCTCTCTTCTCTTCTCTTTCTCTCCTCTTTCCTCTCGTTTTATTATAGCCCTGTGTGGCAGCAGGCAGTGTCCGTCTCAGTTCTTCGCTTCTCTTCCCGCCTCTTTCCCCCTTCCATCGTTATATCCCTTTGGTTGCAAGCAAGCAGCAGCCGTGTCCCTCTCTCTCTTCTCTTCTCTCCCTCTTCGCTCGTTGATAGCCCGTTGTGGCAGCAGCACATGTCCTCTCATCTTCTCTTTCTCTCTCTCGCTCTCTCGTTTATAGCCTGTGTGGCAGCACAGTGTCTCTCTCTTCTCTTCTCCCCTCCTTCTCCTCCTCGTTTATAGCCCTGTGTGGCAATCAAGCAGTGTCCTCTCCTCTCTCTTTCTCTCTTTTTCTCCTTCGTTATGCCCTTGTGGCAGCAGCAGTGTCTCTCTCCTTCGCTTTCTCTCCTCCCTCTTTCCTCGTTTATCCCTGGTGGCAGCATCAGTGTCTCTCTCTTCTCTTTCTCCCTCTTTCTCTTCGTTTGATAGCCCTGGTGTGGGCAGCACAGTTTCTCCTTTCTCTTTCTCTCCCTCCCCCTCCTCGGTCGTTTAAGGCCACTGTGTGGCAGCAGCATTTTCTTCTCTTCTCTTTCTCTCCTCTCTCTCTCATTATAGCCCTGTGTGGCAGCAGCATATCTCTCTTCTCTTTTCGCTCCCTCTCTCTCGTTTAAGCCCTGTGTGGCAGCAGCATATCTCTCTTCTCTTTCTACTCCCTCTCTCTCGTTTATATCCCTGTGTTGCAGCACAGCATTGTCTCTCTCTTCTCTTTCTCTCCCTCGTCTCTCGTTTATAGCCCTGTGTGGCGGCAGCATGTCCCTCTCTCTTCTCTTTCTCTCCCCTCTTTCTCTCGTTTATGCCCTGTGTGTCGGGCAGAGTGTCTCTCTCATTCTCTTTCTCTCTCTCTCTTTTCCTTCTTTATATCCCTGTGTGGCAACAGCAGTGTC